>CAIGRB010079708.1:7268-47067 GCA_903798255.1 Fraxinus quadrangulata | reverse complement strand
GGGTCAAAAACTATTTTTTTTTTTACTCTTCAGTGAATGAGAATGCTTTTCCTACGTTACAATACCGTGGTTTATGGAATTGTGCAAAACTAAGAGGTTGTGCTTTTCGTGTTGCACTTTTTAGTTTTGAGTTTTGAATTCATTTTGAATTTTGTATTTTGAGTGTCAATTTTGAGATTGTTGAAAACCTCGTTCTTTTTGTCTCAAAAAAAAAAAAAAAAAAAATGAAGCTTTGGCTTGGTTTTAACTAAAAACAGCCAAAATAACTTTTTTGACATTTTTCGTTTTCTTTGTAAATTTTAAACTCATTTTTGGAAATTTATTTCTGAAAATAGGTAAATAAACGTGTTTTCAGTATTTTCGAAATTGAAAACTGAAAATGACCTGAAAACATCAAAGAGAACAAATCGTAAAATTTTCTAGGATTTCCATGGTAACCAATAGATTGTTTGAGTTTATTATCTGATATTTATATTTCTTTTTTAACTAATATATTATATTATACAAATATAAGTAGATATTATATTGGGTCTATAACTAAATATATAAGAGCAAGTTGAAGGAAAAAGAATTATCAAAAGCAAGAAAAATGAATATGATAAATGTAGCGATCAATTTTGATTGAGTGCACCATCAAAGAGGGTTGGATGTGCATAACAAATCAATTACTATTCCCTTACAAAGTAAAAAGATTCAGCTTTTCATTCAATTCCATTACGTATTACTTATTATAAATTATTGTAAAATAACTACATAGCCCAACTAATTAGTTGAGGGGTTAAGGAAATGAAAAGGCTAACCAATATATACTTGTAAATGACTTATTAATGAATTAATATGAAATGAAGTTAGGAACAGAAAAGGCAAAGGAAATAAAACCCTCTACAGATACTTTTTCCCTTATATACTTTTCTTATGTAGATTTGGAAATTGGGAATAGTACAAAATCGAAAAAATGTATATATGAAAAAGATACACAGAGATAAAAGTAATAGCAAAAGAAAACAATTAGCTATTGAAAAAAGAAAAAATGAAAATTGAAAGACTACCTCTCGATAAATCAACCCTCTAACGTCATCTTCTGTCAACTTTTTCTTCTCAAGTTCGAACTCAAGCTTTGATAATGGTTGATCGGGTAGTTCATGGTCCACATTTGCTAATCCATGGAAGTATCTATGTCTACAAGTATAAACATCTAAATAGTAAAAAAAAAAATGTAGTTATTAATCAGATTGTAAAACAAAATTATTACCATTTATGGTAGACTTATACATAAAACAAATCATACGAAAACCAACTAAATGGTGCAACTGAACTGGTTGATAATCTGGAAACATATGTAAATAACAAATAATAAAGAATCTCAACTCTAAGAGAGCACAACAGTAAAATAAATGTTGGGAATCTACTTAAACATGCGCAGCGGAAAATAAGCAATTTTCAATTCCCATACACGGATCTGCTTTGTATTTAGATAGAAACTGTGATAGAAATAATACCTTTGATGATTTCTGCAAACTCTTTTGCTTTTTCTTGAACTTCAACGATCAGATCTGCAATCCAAGCTGTCCAAATGTCCAGCCTCCAATGGTGATCCACACAGAGAACAAGAATGACGGCTAGGGTTTCTTTTCTCGTGCTAGCAAGAATAATAATGAATAATGAAAATCCATCATATTCTCAAACCCTAGTAGCATATTAATATAAGTCCAAATGGGCTCGACCCGTCTCTTAAACTTAACCCGGTCCAATATTTAATTAATCAAATTAATTAAATCTGGTCCATGAATTAATTAATCCAATCAATTAATTCGGGCCTATTAATAAGCAACCCAATTAATTAATTATCCAACACTTGTCAATTAATTAATTGGTAAATTTCATTCTTCTGGTTCTCTTTTGTGTGTGACCCATTAGGTTCCCAATCACGATGCCTAACGATGTAAATTATTATTTTGATCTAATCAAAATCGATAAATTAAAACACCCCTTTTAATTTATCACTAATTCACATTCGTCGTCCCAGATTGACATCTAGCAATGTGTCAGGACAATACATGTGATGGGAAATGTCATGTAGTGTGACAAACCAAACTTGTTCGTTTACCGTGAAACTATAATCCTTTCGTCAATATGATCCGATCAATTATGAGATATGGATATGTGTCAATCTCGTTTATCGATCATATCTTTTATCCTACTGTTAAGTCGATGTAAGTCGAAAACTCTTTTTCGACTTATGAGTTCACCTTGGCCAAGGATTTCATTATCAACTTAACTTGATAAAATATAGATCATAATCTCTTACTATCTAAGAGTGACGAATCCTCTATTGATCATTCACAACCTTCATATGATTCTTGACATACCCGAACGATGCCGTATTAGCGACTCTTGGCAGAGCAACATCCAACATCACCAAAGTATGACTATCCTCATATAAGGTACTATGATGACCTCAAGTCAAAGGACCAATTCCACTACCGAACGTTAGAGATTAACCACTAACACTCAGATAGTTATCCATGTGGAATCTCCCAGTGGGTCTCCAATATTTTGTTCTATAACAAAATATCCACGTGTTCATTTAAGTGTCACCACACTTTAGCTTGTGAGATCAGCTACTTACTTCACAAGTAAAAATGACACACGTGATGGTCTATCCGTAATAACGATATCCGTATCTCGTTATTACTTCGACCACGGACGATTTAAGATTCAGTCATATGTAATTTGTATCTCACAATCACAACTCCTTGTGATTAACAAATCATCAAGACTTGAATCTACGGATTCTATTATTTAATTTATTAAAATATAAATTCAATTAAATAATAAATATTGCCATATAATATGCATTGATTATATATATTTTTAAAGTGTTTATATCCCAAGTTGATTGGATTTAGGGCATAACACTTACAATAAAGACTAAAATGAGGGAGACTGAAAAGAAATATAATAAAACAAATCGTCTAAAATTAGCTAAAATAAATAAAAGAGAAGATGTGTAAAAAGAAAAAAAAAGGAAAAAAAAAAGGGTTACCACCAGAGATTAAAATCACTGAACCCAAATAAATACAACTTAAATTTCAAATTTTCACCAATTAAATTAGAAGATTACCTTACACAATTTATAGAAGAATTGTTGGTGAAGATTCGAATTGCAGAGAGATAAGGAACAAAATACTGCACTAAATTTTGGCAATCATCAGAAGTAATTGGAACTCCATCCCCATTAGCGCTCCATTCATCATGACAATTCCAGCGATCACCCAATGTAAAATAGTCTAAGTTCCTATGGATGCCATAATCTATTCATTCACAATATTACTCTGCTCACAAAATCATCAAATAACAAAATGGACAAATAATCAACAATTATAAACAAAATTTCATAAAATAAAGATTAACCCACAAAGCAGGTAGACGTGAGATAAAGTCGAATATTATTAAAGAAATAGAAAAGGTAAAAAAAAAAAAAGACACACTTTGGGTAGCAAATGGGACGGAACAACTGGAGTTGCACAATCCAAAAAACATTCAAGTTGAAATAACGAAATTCGACCCAAATTACACCTAGAGAGGGGGTGAATAGATAATTATGTGAAATTAAAACTTAATAATTAATTAACAACAAGTTACTATTAATTATCTTTAGATGGTTAATCAAACAATCCAATTTTTCCTATGTTGAAATATCGCAATTATATGAAAGCAATAAACAAACATAAGAAATGATCACGGAGAAATCCTAATTGGGTAAAAATTTCGAGCACTTTGCCAGTCAACAATCCACTATAAATGAATTAGAACTTACAGTCCGCCAGACTCGACTGCCATTAGTACTTTTCTGACCTCCTGACTACAATTCCGACTACTCTCCTGGATTTCGTGCTCCTGTACTAACTCCCAACTGCAGTTTTCAAAGCCCTATTTGATTGCGCGCTCCTGTAGCAACTTCCAACTTTATGAATTCATTTATCTCTTGTGGATCAACGAAGAACTCCGCGTTCTTCAACAACTGGAACTTCGGTCACCTTTCATTGATCTTCAGAACTCTGACAGATGTGTAGGAAGTAGTAGTTTGATATTTTTATTATGGATTTGATGTTTTTACCGCCAAGAACAAATCACAGCACGAAGGTTGAAAACTTATTCGATGAAGAGGATATGAAAAGTATATGTTTTCTCAACGATCAACCTTAGAGTTGAATAGAGAGGACAAAAAATCTTAAAAATGCGAATTAAAAATTTTCGAGAAACCCTATCACTCAAGTGAAAGCTGCGCGACAGACGAGCGACGGTGTGTTGCTCGAGCGAAGGCAAGGCTACAGACGGATGACAATGTTTCTGTTTCTGCCACTCGAGCAAAGTCATGACGACATTCTAGCGAAATTGAGGCCCCGTTTTTCCTTCTTTTCCACTCTCGAACCCTAGACCTAATACAACTCAATTTCTACTATTTGTAACTTATTCATTGACTTTTACAACATATTAATTTTAGTCAATTTTCTTCACAGACTAATCAATTACATCAAATACATAACACAAGGTTTGAAAGCATTGAAACCTTATGAAAAAAATCAACATGATGATTCTTCAAACAGAGAGAGAGAGAGAGAGAAAATTTTCAACGGTTATCTCCCCTCTCCCCTAGACAGAGGATTCTCAGAAAGAATGAGAAAACATAAAGAATATAGAAAGAGAAAAATTAAAGGATAAAATAGAGAGTACTAATGTTTGAAGATTGAAAAATAACCATAAATATTTTAAAGATATGTAAGGGTAAAAGTGGAAATCAAATTTTTTTTTTCAGGGGAGGGTATATTGGTAATATAGCTAAATATGTAAGGGTAAAATTGATAATCAAAAGTTTCTCGTTAATCCTTCATTTTATTGTAGATTATTTATTTCTTAAATACAATTTAAATTTAAAAACTTAAAAACAAAACAAAACAAAGAGAATAGGAACAAGTTTAGGGAATTCGAGGCAGTGATTATGTTTACTATCCCCGATCCCAATTATCTAACATGGCGGGAAACGCATGGTAAGACAATATGGAGACAAGGTGTTTTCCCAGGATTTTGTTATTTGTACATAAAAAATGTACATAATGGATTACATAATATGATGTATAGAGAAAAGTTTGAATAAAAAAGTTGATTGTGTTTTAAACTGACAAATGATAGAGTGCCTCCATCCTATGCCTCGACCACCCATTTTCCTACCAACCTCACCTCACGGCCCCATCCCATGGCAATTTGGGGTGATTGGAGAGTAAGCCCCCTATTTTGTAGAAATTAAAATTTTAATTTAAATCAAAAGTCAATGAATAATTTTAACCACACATTTAATGGAATTCATAACTTTTTAATCACACATTTCATCAACTTTTATTAAAATTTACTGAAAATATGATTTTAACCACAATCAAACTGGGACCAAGTCTTTTTATTTAATTTAAAACAAGTGTATATGTTTATTTAGTCAAACTTTAATTTTTTTAATTGTCAAATTGATAGCTGCGGTCCTCTGAAGATTCAAGTGACGTAAACTTGTAAAGTTAAGGAATCTAATTACTAAGAAATAAAGGTTGAGAATTATCGTGTTCTTTTTCATATTTCTTGAAAGAAGGAATTTAGAAATAAACCAAATTTCTAACACTTCCGAAAATTTGTGATGTAAATTATTTGTAGTAGTGTGGAAAACCTTTGCTCTAGTAACAAAATTCAATTAAAAAAGTCCAAATAATCGAATAATGATTTGAGAATGAGATGCCAATTAAGAATTAAGAATGAATATGAAAGAATTAATACAAGGTAACCATTTTTTGTGACATGTAAACTAGAATTGTTGAGTTATGTGAATTGACTAATTCCTCGGCCAAGAGTCATCTCAACTCATCATTGGCTTATTATAGTTACTCTCTATTCGGACCGGAATAAGAGAAAAGCAAAATACATTTGTTTTTTATATTAATTAATCTAGTTACTTCTTTCGATTTAAGTCAACTAGAGGACTAAATATTTTCGAGTTCTTTATGCTAATTGACACGTCACTTCGTCTGATTTAATCGAACCTATATACTAACAACCTAGCTAATTCTTTATATCCCATGTCTGATTTAGACACTTAACCCTTATTTGGTTTGGATAAAAAATAATTTTGTAATAAATTTTGATAAAAATTGATGAAATATATGGTTGAAAAATCGATAAAAATTGTCTGTATTTCTTTCATTAAAAAGACTTGAAAGACGCATAATTTTGGGTTTATCAAAACAATACTTTTACATGCATTAATTTATGCTTTACGTAATAATATGTATCTTTCAAAGTAGAGACAAACCCCAAAAACGTGGGTTATTACATATTAATGAAGCCACCCACCATGCCCTTAGCTTGCTAGTTGATCAAACTTCTATCATCATAAAAAAGACACACTAGATCTTGATCTGATAATTAATCCTTGTTTAGAAGCAAGATTTTGGACAGGAAAAACATCCACCATAGATTACCTTGTACAAACATTAAATAATTAGGTTGTGTTTTGGAAAGTATTTGAGTGTATTTTTTTAAAACGCTCGATTTTCTTCAAAACCAGAATCAAGATTTGAATTCTTAATGTGGTTGTGAAAGTTCACATTTTTAAAGAATAATGTTACATGTACATAAAAGAGTTATATAATGATTTACATACAGATAAAGTGTCAAAAAGGGAGTGAAGAAGTTTTTTTTTTGTTTTTTTTGAAATTTTTTTGATCAAATCATATCTCACCACATCATGTGTTTGTAATTCATTATATAAATTATTATGTATATATAGTACAACCGTTCTCTAAAAGGATAAGTGAACAAAAACTCCCATAATAGAGTTCTAAGGTTTGCAACTAAATAAAGGGAAATTGCATTGTTGGTCTCCAATCTTTTTCTCAAGTTTCAAGTTAATCTCCAACTTACGGAAAGAAATAAGTTAGTCCTTAATCGTTAATTAGTGTTGCACCATGAGTACACAAGTACAAACTGAGTATTCAGAAATACTTCGGGAGCTTGTTAAGCATGGCAGCAAATTACAAGGTGAGAAGGTGGGGATGAGTGTGAAATTAGGAGGGTATCCCGTGAAACTTAAAGTGTACACCAAGACGGTTGATTATAGAGTAGTAAGACATTCATGTCAAAGTGAGATAGGCGAAATAAGAAAGGAGCTTGAGCTTGGAGCTAGTTCGGCTTGCCGTCGATCGAACTGCCTCGAGCTATTTGAATTGCTTTTTATTTAATTATTATAATATGTTAGTTTTATTAAATTCTTGCATGGTCAATATTTTTTGGACTCTTTATTTTAGAGGGTAGTTTTGTCCTTTTGAGTTCGTCTAGGTTATTTCATTAAGGTATTTAAACAACTTTTGAACTTCGGATTAAATATATTCACAGCACAATTTTTAGAGCTTGTTTGAGCTCTTTTTTTTTTTTTTTTGAAGAATGCATTTTGAAATAGTAGATTGATGGAAAATGTTTGGTTAAAAAATAAGAAATTTTTTTAGATTTACGTGCAATATTATTTTATTAAAAATGTGTGATTGAAAAGAAGAGAGAAAAATGTATTTTGAAAATAATGGAAATCAAACCAGAGTTTAATAACTCAACTACATTTTAATTGCATGAAAGATTCATAATATTTACACATTATTACATTGATGTCTCAAACTTTTTTAGCATTTTTATTCTGACATTAACTTATATTGTTCCTAATTATTATTTCTCTCCAAAATTTTCTTTAGAATGGAGTAAAAATAATTATTTGCCCATTATATTTTTGAATAAGCAAAATAAACAATACTATAAAAATGCGATTAAATATTTGACCCTCATTTTAAAGTACGTCAACAATATTTTTGGGTGAAAATCATGATTAAGAACAAGATTTTCTGATTAATAAAATGTTGAAAATAAGAATATGATGAAGAAAAAATTAATGATACAAGTGTGATAATTAATAAAGGTTAATTTAATTAAAATGTGGTGTGAATATTCGCCCATAACTTTATTTTTAGTTTAGTGGTTGGGTGGTTTAGAACAAAACTTAAAAGAGTTCTAGTTTTTGAATCTCCATGTGAATTTTTGTGTTTTTGTATTGATTGGTTGGGTAGGCGTGACCTATATCAATTGGACTAATTTGAAGCTTCAGATCGTGAGGTAGAGATGTCATATGGCTCGTCGGCTTGAGTGATCCATGGCTCGGCCTGAAAAATTCACGAGCCCGGCTCGAGCCTAGTGGGACCGAGCCCCATTTTAGGGCATTGGCTCATCGAGCTACACGAGTCATTTTCAACCCGTGAACCTAAAAAAAAAAAAATTGTCAATAGCCACTTCTTTTTTTATTATTATTTTTTCTTTTAAATTTAGTTGTAATTTTTTTAAATGTTAATATTTAGTTATTATTTATAATACGTATAAATTGCACAAATTTTAAATTATTTAAAAAAAATTAGATTTGTTACAAATTAAAAAAAAAAAATAGAGTCGGCTCGCTAAGCTCCGAGCCGAAAGCTCGGGTTGAATCTAAATTTTTTGGGCAAGCTTTTTCTCGGCTTGACTCGGGCCAAAAAAAGCTCGAAATATTTTTACTCGAGCCGAGCCCTAGCAAAAGGTTTCGACTCGTTGACGCCCCTAGTAGCATATGAGTTATTCCATCTATGACATAACACAATACTTTTCTACCCAGGATTTGATCATGAGGATATAAGTGATCCATTGAATTGGAGCTAATGTGACCACCTCGAATGTATTTGGACGAGTTTAGTCTTTACTTTTATTTTTTCTTTGAGATCAGGCTTCCTCTTAATATTATTTTTCTTTCATTTTTAATAAAATGAACTACATTATGTGGTTGATTTATCAAAAAAATAAAAGGCAGATAACATTCTTTGGTTTTAATTTATTCACAACATTAACTGTATAACATAATGTGAAGCGTAGTGATGTATATAGGTTGGATAAAAAAAAATAAGGATAATTAGCAAAAAGCATCCCTATTGTTTGTACTCATTGCGAAAATAGTTTTTATCGTTTCAAACTTGACATTTACACCTTCATTTCAAACCTTACTTGCGGAGTTGGTCCTTTCCATCAAGTTCCTTTAAATCCTTCCTTGAAATATAGGTAATTAGAGCAAAAGGTCCCTATCTTTTGCCTTCATTGCTCAAGTCGTACCTAATGTTTCAATTTTGACATTGACATTGACATTTCTTCGCGCAAAAGGTCCTTATTGTCTATTTTCTCCGTTAAAGAATTGTAAAATGGCTAATTTACCTTACTCTTTAAATAAACAAGAGAAAACAAAGAAATAATACAAAAAACTTGCATCTAGAGTGCTATTTTTTTATTTTATTTTTTTGAAATACAAACGACTCTCAAGTAAAACAATTTAAAATATTCTAACAAAAAAATATATTTTATCTTCCCAATTAACCCACCTACCATATCACCAACAAATAATTAAAAAGAGAATTAAATGTATTAAAAAATTGAAAAAAAGAATTAAAAAAAAGGAAAAAAAAAATTGTGCTTCTTCCTCACCCAAGTTTCTTTTATATCATATAATAAGAGTTTATCTATTATTTAACAAAATTGGAACAAAATTCAAAAGCTGATGAAGTGAGTATATACTTATGCATGTAATTAGCATTTCAAAGATAAAACAAGTACTTTTCGAAAATAGTTAAATGTCCTAAAAACTTATGTAATTTCGCTGAAATTAAACAAAATATTTTAAATTATTTTATGTGAGACTTGGTTTTGAAAAAAACAATTGAAACTCTAGATGCAATTTATTTTTAATATTATTTCTTTCTTTTCTATTTGATTATTTAAATAGGAGGGAGAATTAGTCATTTTATAATACTTTAATGAAAAAAATGAACAGTAAGGACCTTTGTGCAAAGAAAGGTCTATCTAAGTGTCAAAATTGAGAAGATAGGGCAATTTGAGCAATGAAGGCAAAAGATTGGGACTTTTTGTTCCAATTACCCATATTTCACGGAATGATTTAAAGGAACATGACGGAAAGGACCAACTTTACAATAAATGTTTGAAATAAGTGTGTAAATGTCAAGTTTAAAACGATAGGAACTATTTCTGCAATGAGTGCAAATCATAAAGATTTCTTTTGATGGTTACCCAAAAAAATAATGAATAAATCTTTTTTAAATGAAAAATTAAATAATACTATTCATCTTAATCCATCACAATACCATCTACCTTTTAGTGTTTATTATAATCCTTAATTCTTTATCTCGTTTAATATGGTACACCAAATGCAACCCAAATATGTCGATATATAGATACCTTTTGCACTTATCAAGAAAAAAAATACATGAGTACATAATTTTTTTTTTCACAAAATTTCTACAAGAATTTTCAAAAATTCCAGAATGTTGTGGGGGTGGTCGCCACTCTCCGTCACATGTAGCTCTAGCCATGCTCAAAATTGATTCAAGTTAAGTATCTTAAAGGGTTGTATTCAATTGGGACTTTTTGAAGATTTTTATTGACTTTTTTAAGTGATGACTTTTATTGATTTCATGAACTTTTATAAATTTATATAGAATTAATGAAAGTTTTTCGTAGATTTTTATGGTCTTTCATTTCAAAACTTTTATAGACTTTTATACAATTCAAAAGACTTACTTTCATTTAAAATAGAATTCAACTGGCTCCTGTGCAACAATGTGAAATTCTTATGTAAGAGGTGATGGGTTTCACATTTCCCTTTCTCCTCCCTAGATAATAAAAAATATTTTAAAAAATAAAAAATTTGATTCACATTTAATAAATAAATAATAATCAACACACACAAAAATTATTGTTCTTTGATAAAAAGCAAATAAAAAATTTAATATTCACTATAATCAGTAACACATACCTTTGAAGAGTAAACAAGAAATCAATACATTTAAATTTAATTATAAATTAGTCTTTTTTATATAAAATCTTATAATTTAATTACAACTGGATCTTTTTAATAAGAAATAAATTTTTTTATTAGAATCTTTTAGTTTCAATTTATGTTTTTCATAGAAAATTGAGATAAATAATAAAAGAGAGAGATTAAATCATGACTATAAATGTCCATAGGAGGGAAGAAAAAAGAGAAATACTGAAAGAAACATAATAATAATAATAATAATAATAATAATAATAATAATAATAATAATAATTTCTATCAAAATCTCATGGTAAATGAGAGACAAATTTTAAGATTTTATTCGTGTACTTTCTACTAAAAAATTAGTACTTTAGAGACTTTTATAAACGTTTTTAAAATTCATTGTCAATTTCAATACCCTAAGACTTATAAAGACTTTTAAAAAAACTTAATTGAATATACCGTGATTTTTAAAGACTTTTATAGACTTCTTAAAAATAAATAGTCTCATTGAATACTCTTAAACTTTCTAAATTCCAAAAAGTATTTAAAAGTTTCAATTGAATACACACCATTAACTTAGTTCACTTCTTTTACCTTGATTGGGGAAAATTAATTTCCAAAAGAGTTTAAAGAATTCCAAAATCAGATTCAATAGTATTTCAGATGAATCTTTCTGTCATTAACTACACATTTAGGAGAAAAAAGGTTACCACATAATCATGTAGTTTAAGATCGGAGATCACTGGCTATGGAGTTTGATGGAAGTAGATGAATGTGACAAGATTAAGAGGGTTAGGGTTGTCAGGCTGTCACTTGCACCAGATAAATTGACTAATATTAATTAACATCTGTGGTCTGTGGTCTGTGGAGGTAGTAATTAAGCACATTATTAAGGATGAGGAACCCTTCAACCCTATAAATTAATCCCTAGAATTATATACTAATACTAACACGCGAAACGGGATTTGCTAGATTTGGTTTCCCTACTGGCCTTTACTCGGCATAAGAAAACAAAGGAGGTGGCTTCTAATATGGACAGACTATTCGTATATTTTAGTTAATCTGTTTTGACTTTTTCTTTTCTAGTGAAAACGAATGAATGTAGAAAAGGCTTGATACTAGTGGTTTAGTTTTGGAATCACCATGGATATTGTAGCATGTAACTACAATACGGATGTTGAAATTGTTGTTCAAAATCAATAAAAAGTATGTGGAATAAAAAAATGGAATTGAGGGCTAAAACTTTGACCTACGCAACCGAATATGCTTTGGAGGCATGCGGTCGCATGTAGGCTTGTAGGGCTTGTTCGCCTTGCCAATGCATGTAGGCTTACATGGCTTGTTTGCCGCATAGAGTTAAAAACAAGCCATTGGCTAGTTTTTCAACTTGAAATTTGGTGTCTTTTTGGATGAAAATTTGTCATTTTTCATCATGTTTTGACACCATTTCATGTAGTATTGATTGATGTATTTAGGTGATTATGATCAATACAAATATATTAAAAAAACTACTTGAGATCAAATTTCGTTCCAAAAGAAAAATTCTTTCATTTCATACTCAAAATTTTGTTTTGTGTTCTTAATTTTTGAAGAAATTTCATTAGTGCTCAAGTGTTTATTTCCTTTCAAGGCATGCAAACCATTTGCCAAAAGTCTCTTTAAGCATCAGATTCAATCCGAGAGGGGCAAATATCATTTGAGAATAATGATTACGTGTTAAACCTTCATCCTGTATTTTGGTGTTCTTGTTGTTTGTTCTTAGTTTCTTCTTTTTCCCCTTTGTGTGGAAACATTTTTCCAACAATGGATACAAGTGACTATCTAACTGAAAGTTCATGTGATTGCAAAAAAGTAGGGTAGCAGTTCAGTTATTTGTGTAAATTAGTAAATTACTTGCTTCGAAAACAATGGGCTATGCTAAATATATTAAAAATTTTAATAGCCTTGACCTCAAGACACTAACTAGTAAATTGCAAGATCCAAGGCGGAGTCAACTTGGGATTAGAATCCTTAGAACATGACAAGGTAGTGATACTCTCTAATCTACAATTAAAATGAATAAAATCATCACTTGTAGAGTTGTACTTTTGGTAATAATAAAAGGGGTACTTACACAAACTTCTTTACTTTTGGGGTCATTTTGAAAAATCATGACAAATTTGGGTTAAAAGATAAATACCTAACCACAATGTAAATTTTACGGTGCAAACCTAAAGCCCATGATCAGCAAGAAATTTTCAACCCTTTCAAGCTCAAGAAATCAAGGAAAATCGAAGAAAAAGAATATGAAATCTTGCACAAATTAAGCACAAACAAGATCAATGGTTGCTTCAACAGTCTTTTCTTCAAAGTTTTCTTCCTTAAATCTGCAAATAAACAACAAAAAATTACAAGCCTTTATTTTTGGATTTATTGTTCAATTAGTTCTCCATATTTGCCATTTTAATATCGTTTCATGCTGTCTTTGCATAAATTGTGAAAACAACAGTCGTAATGAGCAATTTCGAGCTAAATAAACTTCTGCTTGAAAAGCCTAAGCATCTTAGTATATCATCCCTGTCAATTTCGTGTCAATTTCGAGATTAGGTTTAGTTTAGAACCTTATAATGTAAATAATTGGCATTTATAATCGTTCATCTTGTATGATTTTGATATTGTGACCGGAAAAATAGTTGAAAAATAACATTGTTGACCATGAGAGGAAACATATTGAGTTAATATATATGAAAAATTAACTTTGAATCGATTCAAATAATGTAGGTATTTGTGAGAATGAGAATGTGAAAAGGTCGTAATATATCTCATTCAAATTCATTTGAGGTAATTAAATACATACATTCATGTGTGTTTTTGAAAATTTAAATACATGAACTCAAAACTTTCTTTACATTAAAAAGTGACATGATGAAATACTTCATTTATATTTTTGCATATGAATTATTTTACTGGAATTAAAGGTCACATACTCTGTAACTTTTTTTTTTTTTAAATCTCACACACTTTCATTTGTATTCTTTTTGTAGATATGGATAAAATTAATGTCTTCTTTTATTATGGAGGCAAATGATGATAAGATAATGAATATAAGAGTGATAAAATGATTGAAATTGTTGTCCTGATAGATTGCACATACAACAACCATGAATGCATAATATTTTATGCGATGAAATTAAGTCCAGCAACACAAAGAATAAAAATACAATATAGAGTGGAGAAAAACCTGCCTTTGATGGAGATCTTAGATGATATTTCTCTAACAATTTGTTTGGAGCTTAAGAGAAACGATAAACATCTTGTAAGCTTTTCCTTGTACGTAGTGTTAGGTTGAAATCCACAAGCGTACGTGATCGTTGTACAAGTAATAGAAACCAGTGAGTTTAGAGTTTATCATTTCCACAAGAAATGAGATGTAATTTCTAGTTCAATAGTTTTTATCAAATTCGAAGTCATGTAATATCAAAATAGATGGTTTGTATACTTTCTATACCAATCCTAAATTAAGAAAACAAATAAAGTATTTATGCTTTGTATGTTTTCTATACTAATCCTAAATTAAGAAAGCAAAAAAAGTATTTATCTAGTATGTGAATATTTATATTGGAATCTTGAATTCCCATATTACCTTACAATTTAATTCTTAATTCATAATCTAGTAAATTCATGCATTCAAGACAATCGATAATCCACTATTATTCAATATTCATTTCCAAGATATATTAAACATATGTTTAACATGACCCGATCCCATTCCAAGTCTGAATTCATATGAAAAATTATTAAACCTATTTTTAACACGACACGATCCTATTCCTACTCTTAATTCATATGAAAAACATGCATTAATTCTAATGATTTATCACATATGATTGCACATGACATGGATATAATTATAATGCCTATTGCCCATGTGTTGATTTTACCGCATTTTAAACTTATTGTGAGTATTCTTACATTACAATAAGCAACTTACTATCTAAATGGTGATTAAGCAATCAAATAGTTCAATGCGAATACATAACCAATAGAGAAAAAATCAAGAAATACTAAACTAATTGTCTTGAATTAAAATAAACAAATAGTAGAGTGACCATTCATCCCATACAAAGGAAAAACTTAGCTAATCATCTTAATAATTAAATTATACACGGATTTATAGAAAAATATCACTTGGATCGAAGAAATATGAGAATTAAATCTTGATTTTGGATAGATAATCTTCAAGAATTTTGCGCAATTCCCTTCATGTTGATGATCTAACATCATTCTTCACTTCCAAAATATGATGAATCTATGAATTTTTAGGTCTAGGGAGGTTATTCACATTCTACTCGAGCTTTGATATTTAAAGAATACCAAAAAAATTGTATTGAATTGTTACCAAAACAAAAATAAGAAAAATCAATTTTTTCCTATTTTATACTGATACAAACTAGGGCGTGCGTCTGAACCCAACCTCAAGCATTTCAGATTAGGAGGAGACGCGCTTCCTCTGTAGGCTTAGGTGTGCGTCCAAGCTTATCCTGAGCATTATTCTTTCACTCTCAATATTTGATTGGAGCGATTCAAAGTGCATTGGAAAACTAACTCAAAGGGATATAATGCTAAAAATGAATGTCAATATGAGGTAGAAAATCTAGTGCATAACTCTTTCGGCTGAAAATTGGTGTTTGATAATACTTTGATTATATTTCGTCAATTTGGCTTCCTTTCTCATCCAATTGACACCAAGTACTCTCGAGTCTTCATCGTGAGGTCCATCACAAATTTGAGTATTTGCACTTTAGTCCGTGAACTTTGGATTTCATTTATTTTAGCCCTTTTCTGTTCTTTCTTCCAATTCTTCATCCAAACATGAGTGTTTCCTAATAAAAGTAATAAAGAACAAACTATGCACTAATCCATTCAAATAATAACAAAATATCATTATTTATGATCTAGAATAAATGTAGAAACTACACTTATCAAACATCTAAACTTGAATCTTTGTTTGTCCTCAAACAAAACTGAAACCCAACTATAGAACAAACATAAAAACATACGAAAATATTTAGCTAGCTAACCCGACATTTTATCTCATAATTGAAATCATGACATTAAATTTAAACAATTTCAAGATCACAATACAGAAATCAAAGTCTACATTTTCAATGTAAAGTCGATGTGTGTGTGAAAAGAATTAAGCACAACATCATGAATTCACAAGTTATTCCATTCCTTACCCTTAATAATCCAATATATTCTTATACTTGTGAAATTCACATATCCCAAACTTGTTCTTTTCGCTCTTTTTAAGTGTGTGATTTAAGATTGAATTTTATACTATCCTTATATCTCTATTTTAGGTAAATCTCACCAATTGCAGTTCAACGTGTCAATAAAATTTATTGACTTTTGCCCAATTTCATCCTATTAACTTAGACAATCCATACAAGATTTTTAATTTCACACATGGAATCTTCATTTATCTCAACATCTTTCTACAATAGTGAAATTCCCCAAACTATTCTAAATTTGGTCTAAGGATGTAAAATATAATGGTTTTGGGTTTGGCATCTTGTCAATGTTGGTTTAAGTGTTCCGTAATGTCATATTCCTGCACAAAACGGTCAAATAAAGCATTAAGACTCAAAAACCTAGAACAAGTGTTACTTAACTCCAACATCTAATGATTCCCAAATTACAACTAATAACTAATCTAAATTATCCTAGACTAAAAAACATAGTAAATCACTACACCAAAAAAGGGCTTTTGCAGCGGCCAAAAAACGCTGCAAAAGACCTTTTGCAGTGTTTTTTAAACGTTGCGATAGACCCTCTTGCAGCGTTTTTTCAACGTTGCGGTAAATCCTTTTGCAGCATTTTTTAAATGTTGCGGTAGACCTTTTTTTTTTTTAATGGTAATTGAGTAATTGACCCACAAAATTAAAGATAACACTTTGTGAACACATTTTGGAATTGCATAAAAATTGATAATTTCATTATAAATTTTTGAATCAATACAAAATTCGAATGTGATACAACACAAGCTATCTAAAAAGGAGTAAGATAAACAATACAATTGTTTCATCCATCATTCCACTAACTAGATTGCTGGAAGAAGTAGACATAAAATATCATCCCCAAATGCGGCCATGCAACCTGTGTTTGAACCCGGACTCTATTAGTAGAAACTAGTAATATGCCACCAACTTCATCTTCAGATGAATCACTCTCCTTAATTACTTCATGGGAGTCATCACTTTGCCCCTCATCATCATGTTATTTCTGCTATCATCATCACTTGAGACAACATATATAAAAAAGTAGAAGTAATATACTCCTCCTTCACATTTTGAAATGAATCACTTTCGTCTGCATAACGGTCAAGCCAGTAGCTTGAGTGTAACTCGGTTGTCAACCTCCAATTGGCAATGTGCTGCTCTCCAGTCTGCTTTTCACATCATATCTGCTTATTTCAAAATTAATCACAGTATTTAGTCCGCGAAATTTAATGGCTACAATGTCGTAAGCCTCGGCTGCTTCCTCTTGTGCGCCTGAAACAAAAAACAAAAGTTAAGATAAACTTATATTACATGTACAGGTTCCAGTCTAATTCAGTTCATCTTATCAAAGAAACTAATAGAATAATAGATTATAATGGAGTCGAGAAAGAATTTGGAAGCACTACAAGAGAAGTAAATTTCAAGAACCTCAAGCCTGCTTGAACTTGGAACTCCAGTTGAATCAAGATTAGTCATGGTGGCTCCTCCCCTATTAAAACTACATAACGTACATAATAAATTCAATAGGCATATTACAGAAGAAAATAAACATCTTTAACAGTAAAAAGAGCTGGAAGTTAGAGGAATGTACCAAGCCTTTCAAACTGAAATCTGTCTCCAACCGTAGCATCTCTAAGTGAAGGTACAACATACGCCTCAGATATGACTACTTTAGATCTGGAATACACTACAGAAACTGCATTTGTTCTCAGAGAAAGCCAACACGATTTCTAAAAAGGACGATTTTTAAGATGATTAAGATGACTCTCAATACCTGCACAGTTAATCTACCTCGAACCATGTCCATCGGGTATGTTGCAGACATAGCAATTATTCCAGCACAAGCTCCAGCTCCCAGACCTAATAAAGGAGTCGAATGAGCATCCTCTGTGGAAGAAATTCAGAAAACTCCTCCCAAAAAATCTTTTCTATGAAGAAATTCAGAAAACTCCCAATCCACAACCTTAAAACAAAAACCCCCAAAGCCTATAAACACTAAAGACCCCCAACACCATTTCCAAAGATTCACAACCAAAATTGAACACCATCAAAATCTCCCTCGCTAAAACAATTAAACGCAAAATTGATTAAACTATACATATAACAACGTAAATAAAATTTTGTACCATTAGCTGTATTAAGATGTTCATTCCGTCGGCGCTTGCGGTTTCGTGCCCAACCGAAGAGGCTGATATCCGGGTCGGGCTTTGAACAGGGCGAGTCAGATAGCATCTCGATCCGGAGAATTCGATCTAAAAAGTTGACATCATTGAACGCGAATGCAAAGTCCAAGGTCGAGTCCGCGGGGGTGGAATGGTGGTGAGAGAGGAAATTGATTGGGTTCCGGATTGCGTGGGTTTGAGAGAGAAGAAGCCATTTTCATTTTTTCTCACAGGGTTGGAAAGGAATGAATGGAGGGAGGGGAGCGTGAATAAGGGTAGGGTTTGGGTTTATTTGAGGGGTTGTGCTATGTGTACCATAATGTACACATAGCATTTTCCTTATTTGAGAGTTTTAGCAACGTTTTCAAACGTTGCGAAAAGAAACAACTTTTGCAACGTTGACAGACGTTGCGAAACGTTTAACAAACGTTGTAAAAAATTAAGCTATTGAAACTTTTTGCGGCGAAAAGTAAAACATTCTGTAACATTTAATAAACGTTGCAAAAGGGGATCTATCGCAACATTTTTTAAAAAAAGGTTGGCAAAACTCATTTATATTAACCAATGGGAACATTCACTTACTAAAATGTTGCCAAAAGACCATTTTAGCAACATTTATTGAATAAATGTTGCCTTTTTAGTGTTGCAAAAGGCTTTTTTTGGTGTAGTGAATAAAAGTGATAGAAGTGTTGGATTGCCTCCCAACAAGCACTTGGTTAAAATCTTTAGCTTGACTCTTGTTGTTTCTAGGCTCTTCATTGTGGCTTGAAAAGGGAACTTTCGGCCCTGCACATTATACACTGATTGCACTTCCTTCTTTTCATCTTTTATCCTCCACATAATCAAGTTTCCATTTTTGTCCCTACCAACAATTCCACCTTCATCTAGCCTGCCCTTGTAGCTCTCCCAATAGTTCACTATTTGTCAATCCTTAAAGTAAAAGAGCTGCTTGAGTGGATTTTCTATAGTGAAATTATGGTGCTTATCCTCTACTTTCAGAACTATCTCATTAGTATCAAAATCCAACAAGGCTCGGCTTGCAGACAAGAATGGCCTTCCCATGATTATTGACATTTGATATGCCTCTTCTATGTCCAATATGATGTAGTCAGCTAGAAAAATGAACTATCTCGCCTTGATAAGCATGTTTTCGACTATTTCGTAGGGGTGCTCTAGTGATCGGTCCGCCAGTTGTAGATACCTGAGTACCCTCAGTCTCGTTTCTTTTTAGAGTAATTTACGATATCTAAACCCTACTTCTAGTGGTGATGGCTTGAACCTGAGTGGCGAGGGTGAATGAGGGTGAGTCTTTAGGTTCAGAACTCACTGCCTCAACTGTTAGTACGTGTTCTCGTAGATTTTTTGTATGTCTCTAGGCAAGGTACCTTGTGGTCAGGCTATTACAGCTATTATCTATCCCACCTGCTATTTGAAATTATTAATAGAAGCATGCTGATTCTGGAAATTGGCCTTAGTCTTTGTGATGTATCGAGATACCAAATCTTCCAGCAACAGCCTTCGCTCTTGCTGATGTTGTTGTTGCTGTTGGAACCCTGGTGGTCTATTCGGATAATTTTGCCCTTAATTATTAGACCATGTGGAGTTTGGCTGCTTGTTTTAGTTTGGATGATAATTTTTAGGGTATTTATATTGTCTCTAGAAGTTTTGTGCATAACTAACCTCTGTTAGCTGACCCATGTGAGTAAAAGCCAAAGGAAAAACTTTCACTAATGTGATTTGCCCCACAACCTGCACATACCGGAGCTGGAGTTTGTACCATATTCATGGAATATGTTGAAGTGTCAAGCTTTCTTGTTATTGTCTCCAACTGTGCTTCCAATACTGTCATTCCATCCATATTATGTATACCAGTTGTTTTCCTCTAGACTTCCCAATCGCTCGGCCACATTGATTGATTTTATGTTATTCTTTCATACAGTTCATAAGCATTGTCGACGTCTATAGTCATTATTGGTCCTCCCGCTAAAGCATCTACCATGTTTTTGAACTCGTGATGTATATTGTAGTGGAAGAGGTACACTTGAGCTTGCTTAGGGATGTCTAGATTGGGACACTTCCTGTGCAAACTCTTGTACCGTTCTCATGCTTATGGATAGCTCTCGAGGTCCTTCTGTTTAATATGTGTATTTTATTCTGAATTTGATATACTTGAGTTAGTGGGAAGAACTTCATGGTCAATTTCTGAACCATGTCCTTCTATGATTATATGTTCCCAGGAGATTGAGAAAACATTCATGCTTTTATAGCCTCCTTCAAAGTGTGAGGTAACAGACGCATTCGAAATGCATCTTTTGACATTCCTTCATGGCTAATACATTCGTACAACATGATAATGGCCTGTATGTGTTCATGAGGATTCTTTGTGGCCTTTCCTAGAACCTGACGTCATGATGATTCTGGAAGAGGTTTACGAACTCTAGTCGAATGTGAAAGTTAGCTTGTCCGAAGGGCGGATAGATGATCGGAGGTTGAACTAGAGGCTGAGCAGGTGGATGCTGAACTGGAAGTGCTGCTTCTTGTAGTGCATCTTGAACTTGATTTTGATTCCCAACCAATACCCTAGCTTTTCTCTATTCTCTTCTGCATTTCTTAAAGGTCCTTTCAATCTTGGGATCTGTAGGGATAATCATGATCGTGTCAAGAAATAGCATAAACCAGTAGAAGCCTGCTAAGAGTGAAACATAAAAAGATTATGTATCTCAATTAAAGCCCAAAAAGAATAAAAAAAATTGAACTTAATATAAACTACTAAACTAAAATTAAATCTATTATTCTCCAACAATGACGCTAAAAACTTGTTACGTAGAAACTCACAAGCCTACGAGATCGTTGTACAAGTAGCAGAAATCAGTGAGTTTCGAGTTTATCGTTCCCACGATGAATAAGGTTTAATATCTAGTTGAATATCTTTTATCAAATTCGAAGTCATGTTACCAATCATATGTTAAGAAAGCAAATAAAGTATTTATCTAATATTCGGATGCTTGTATTGGAATATTGAATCCTCCTATTGTTTTTAATTCAATTATTAATTCATAATCTAGTAAATTCATGCATTCAAGATAATTGATAATCCCCTTAATTATATTCAATATTCCTTTCCAAAATATATTAAACATATGTCTAATACGACCCAATCATATTCCTAATTCGAATTCATATGAAAAACATGCATTGATTAACATGATTTATTTCACACGATTGCACGTGTCATAGATATTATTCCTAATACCTATTGCCCATGTATTGATTTTGCCGCGTTCTAGACTTTTTGTAAATATTCCTATACTACGACAATCAACTTATTATCTAATTGGTGATCAATCAATCAAATAGTTAATTGGAAATACAAAACCAACGAAGAAAAACAAAGAAATACTAAACTAATTGTCTTGAATTAAAATAAATAAACAATAAGGTTCATCATGTATCTAATACAAAAGAAAAACTAGCATATCATCTTATTAATTAAATTATAAAAGATAATAGGGGAACATCACTCGGATCAAGAAAAATGAAAGAAAGTGGAGAAATTATTCAATGAAATCTTGATTTTAGTTGAATAATCTTCAAGAATCTTGAATAATTCACCTTTTTTTTAATGATCAAGTGTCGTTCTTGGCATCCAAAATATGTAGAATATAAAGACTTTAGGTCTTGAGAGCTCTTTCACATTTTAATTGAGTTTTGGTATTTGAAGGATGCCAAAAATATTGCATTGAATTATTATCAAAATAAAAATACGAAAAATTGGATTTTTTTCCCATTTTATACTGAAGTGCGCATTTAGTACAAACTAGGAAGTGCACCTGAACCCTTTATGCAGCCTTAGGCATCTCAAAAGAGAAGGAGGTGCTTGCTTCCTCTACAGGCCTAGGCACACGCCTAGGCTTGTCCCGAGTAGCTTTTAGTATTTCTGTCATAACATTGTCTCCTAATATCCAATTGAAGTAATTTGAAGTGTGTTGAAAATCTAACTCAAATTACTACAATTCTTCTAGATGTACCATTTCTCCAATTCGAATATTTACTATGCCAAAAATGAGTTGCAATTTAGGATTGAAAACTCGGAGCATAACTCTTTCGGCTAAAAATTGATGTTTGATAATACTTTGAATATATTTCATCCCTTTGGCTTTTTTTTTTTTCTCATCCAATACTCCCCACCAGGTTCATTCCACCCTCCCTCAAGTGACGAGCGCTGGTTGACCACTTACCAACCAAGAACAAGAAGTGGTGACACCTAGTACTCTCGAATCTTCATCGTGAGGTCTGTCGTAACATTTGAATATTTGCACTTTAGTCCTTGAATTTTGAATTTGCTTCTTTTTAGTCTTTTCCATTCCTTTTTCCAATTTTTCGTACAAACATGAATTTTTCTTAATAAGAGCAATAAATAACAAATTGGGCAATAATTCGTCCAACGAATAATAAAGTATCATCATTTAGGACTCCAGATATGTGTAGAAACTACACTTATCATTATTCCCAAGAAAACATACTCCATTTTAAATTTTATATACACCAATTTTAATCTGGAAACAAAACTTAACTTCATAAAGTTAGACATGCTAGTGTTATTGCCATAAGACGATTTATCAGATGTTTGGACTATTTCGACTTAGAGATTGACTGTGCAATTTAGAGAAAAGTTGCCAAAGGGAAGGTAACATTAGCAGGTGGTATGGAGATGTAGTGGTCCTATATTTCCCTTCAGTAAATTGGCCCCTCAACTTGAAAAAGAAAGCTAAAGGGATAGTGGGCCACTCCTCTTACTCTCTACAGGGTGATATATCCCACAAACTAATTTGATTCCATAAATTTTATATTTCAATTCAGAAAGTGTGGAGGATACCAACAGTTACTAGTTAGTAGAACTTGGTACAGTGAATCCATTTATGAATGCGAGTACACATATGTTTCATGTAAGAATGTAAGTACACATATGTTTCATGTAAAATCTATTTACATGGCTATGTGATATTTTTTTGAAAATTTTCTTTGATCCTTTGGTTTATGTAGAAAAAATCTCTATACCATGCAATGTTTTAAAAATTGTTCCAAATATCAGTTCAAAAAACTGAAGTTTAAAGTATTTAATGGTTGAAGCAGGGTTAAATCGATTGGGAAAAAATTAGATAATTTAATAGGCCAATTTTTAGTGTTCACAAGACGATTATCGACTTGTTTTAATGATGTGAAACTTTGCGATTTAGTTTTGACAATTGATCATATCAACCTTCAAGATATACTATTTTATCAATCTTATTTAGTTCTCATATTGAATTAATAAGATAAAAGGTCAAAGTTAAAAAGTAAATAAAAATGCAAGATATAAATAATAATTTAATTTTTTATCCATATTAAAAAAAAAACTTATAAATTAGAATTCTAGGCTTAATAGCAGAAAATCCTCATACTTATTAGACGTGCAGAAAATTCTCTACGTATTGGAAATAAAAGAAAACCTCGTATTTGAAATCTTTAGTGCGGAATACAACCTTTTAGGTGCAAAAAACCTCCCCTACTGTCCAATTTCGTTAGTTTAACCTTCAAAAAGTAAAAATTATCTAAATTAAAAAGAAATAATTGTAGTTACTGTTCCAAACTTTATTTTTTTGCAAATTATACTAATTTTTTATGTGTCACTCACGATTCTAAATTCCCATAATCAGACGGTTCCCACTACCCCCATCACCACCTTTATTTGCCGAACCTGAAACTGTACAAGAGCCCCTTTTATATTTCTCATTAATAAGAAAATCTTTCTCATAAGCAATTACATTATCTCCATGTACCTATTTCTAGAAGAAAAATCGTAGCTTCTTTTTGGGATTTACCTTTATCAAGCCCCTAATGGAATCTGAACTCGAAGTTGCTCGAGGACAGATTGTTCAGTTGAAGGCTGATATAGAATGTTAATGCAAATCGTGTAAAAAATGGAGTGTTCGAATAAAAGATTGACAAGGGAATTCTCTGTGGAGAGGAAAGGAAGACAAGCATTGGAGCAAGTTTGCTGGGATCTTGCTTATGAAGTATCTTATGATAAAGCCGAAATCGACAGAATGAAGAAAGAAATGGAGGAAGAAAGGAAAATACAATGCGCGTTTGAGGTTATAGATGAAATGTGATGGGGGTAGGGAAATTACACCAAAATTTATCTTTTTTTTTTTTTTTTTTGGCAATGGCAGAGGCTTTTATGGATAAAATAGGGTGGGTGAGGCATTTATAAAAAATTTGGATATAATTTGTAACAAATAAAATGTTTGGGACTAAAAAATTGTATTCTGCACTAAAGGTTTCAAATATGGGTTTTCTGTCATTTCCAATATATAAGAGTTTTTTCGCACAACGGCAGGGTTTTTGCTATTATGCCAGAATTCTCTAATGTTGGTCATCAAGGTCGATGCTCATGAAAATAAAAATTACATGTAGCATTTTTTATAGAATCGATACTCAACAAGATTATTTTTTACTTTTTATTATTATCACTACATATTAAAAGAAGCAAAGTAAGGGTAGAGCACGTGTCGCCATTTCCAATCGTGGTAAAAAATCTCCCTTTAAAAAAAAAAAAATTCCTAAAATTCGTATTTCTGCTTCTCCATTATCTCACGCAATCACCCACTCCTCTTCCATTTTCCCACGCAAGCTTCTCCTGCCTTCCCATTTTACCTTTCTTCTCCTTCCTTTCCATTTCAACGTTAATGCTATCAAACAATTCACGTTCGTTGTTTCAGAAAATGCGCTATTAGACTCAGAATTGCTGGCCAGATTTCTATTCTTGCCTTTTGATATTATTTTACTCTCTTCCCTCATTTCTTACTGATTTTATTTTTCTAATGGTTGATAATTAATCAGTGTCTATGTATAGATATTAATTAAAACTTTGAGGTTTGAGTCATAGATATTAATAGTGTAGGAAGTAAAATTGAGATCGATGCTTTAGATTAGAAACTTGAGTATGGATTGGATGATTTTGTTGGATAAATATGAGATTTGTCAATTATTCTCCAACATAAAATAATTTATATCTCAGAAAAAAAATGTTATTGGTAGGGGAAAAAATATCCTCCGTGCACGGAGGAACCTCCGTGTGTTTATAAGGAAATTAATCTCTCTCGGATTTGTGATTTGGTGACAAGGAAGTTCTGGTCTCCTTTGTCTTTTACTTGGGGTCGTGTTTGTATGAAGTTGACATTTATGTGTTTTTATGAATTACTCTTCCTCATCAATATCTTCCCCACGTAGTGTCTGCATAATCATTTTAGAGTGGAATGAATTTAGTCAACTAGAAGCATCAAGGTTCAGATTCAATTTTCTCCTTGTAGCCCTCTGTCTGTGTCAAATTTGGAACCTTCCACGCATAACCTATATTTATCATGAAACTAATTTTCATACTCCACATTCTCCTCACACTAATCCATCATCTGCTGGTCCGGTGTTTCTAACTGCTACTCCATGAATATTGATGTTAAACTAACCACAGACAAAAATTATTCTCAAATGTTACATTTTTGTTATTATTTTCCCACACAAAGAAACTGATAGAGTCGTGGTAGTTTGGAAATTATTTTTAACATGTTAAGTTAGATATGTAGAGATTGAACTTCACTTGTTAAGACCTGAAAATAATTAATGTTCTTTTTCATGATATGGATTAAAGGCAATATAAATGTAAAGTGCCAAAAATTATATTCAAAGTGCTGGAGGTGCCCTCGTGCAGGGTGTCCGTTAGGAGCCTCAAGTTTGGCTATGATGAAGAGCATTTCACTACATATTAGAATAGAATTGGAAATAATTGATAGCAAAATGGTGCAAAATCAAAACTTAGAGTTGATTTGTTATTTGTTATCTTTGATTTAATTGATTCAAAGTTTTCTTTCTCATATGTATTACCATAAAATGGGGCTTTAATTGGTATGTTCAAATTTTCAAAAATGCACACGTATGCATCTAGTTAATTGCTCCAATGATATATTGTGACTTTTTTCTTAGAAAAGTGACAGAATTCACACTCATTTTGTCAAACACCTTGCATGCATCAATTATTTAACTGATTCAAAACTATTTTTTCATATGTATTGACGCAATCTATTTTCTCTGAAGTTCAATAAAGTTATTTTCAAACATGTTTCCAAACACAATAACAAAATCATCAAAAAGAAACTTTATAAATGTTAATTATTTATACTATAAGATTTAAACTAAACATAATCACGAAATTCAAATAAAAGTGAGATAGACAATGAACTATGATGATTAGAATTCGTAAGCGAGAGATTATTTAACTGAAAATTGATAATCACATTTGTTACTTTCATAATTTATGCAAAGAGAATACTAAACAATCATAAAATGAAAAAATTGGGGAACTAATTGATCAAGGAGTGAAAACATTAAAAAAAAAAAAAAACCTGTAATTTTGTTTTTCGATTTTTTTCCAAAGCTTTCAATATTGAAATAACCTTGATCTTTTTTCCAAAGTATTGAATAATGAACGAATTTGTGGATGATTTCCTCTTTTTCCTTCCAATTTTCCCTTGTTTTTTTTCCCCCCAATTTGGAGGCTGGTTTACGTTGATGTCGTAAGGTTTAATGTTTGAGCGTATTTTGTACGTTAAATTTTACTTAATTACTACTTAATCCAAGTGTATCATTTTTTTCAAAACTGCCCCAAAATATAGGGTATTTGTTTAAGTACACATTCTTACTTCATCCCCAATCAACGTTTTAGCTCTTTCACAAAATTCTCTTCCCGTACTTCGTCTAGTAATACCTACAATTGCATTGGTGGCTTGCAATTAATATCAAATTTCCTTCCCTCGCATCGATTTCAGCTGTTTGTACTTACCTCGATTTCATCAAAATTGTGTGAAATTTCAAAGGTATAAGTGATTTCGGGCAAAGTAGCGGCCAATTCATTCTCCTTCCTTTCACGTTCATGTCCATCCAATTTCTTCATCATCATCTCAATCTTATCCTTGTTTCCAAATTGTTCATCAGATCAATTAACGTCACCTTTCCTAGTATCAATGCTCTGATACCAATTTGTTAGAACTCCCTACTGCTAGTGCTCAACTGGAGGAATTACCTTGCTATAGGTTTTCTATTATGTTGCTCGGCTGATAGAATCCTCCCGCCCTTGTTACAGCTATGTACCTGAAGTAGAGGATAAGTTCCTGTGGATTGGATGATGGTGCTGCTTTACTAGAATCCCTGCGAATCTGTTAATCCGGAGTCATTAGACCAGATCAATCTACTGGAAGTCTAGTAGAACACAACAAGAATGAAATGTATTGTTTATTGAATGACTGAAATATTACAAACACTGTAAATGAACTGAACTAAATAAAAGACATTCCCAAGCTCTTCGAGAGGTCGCCTCTCCGCACAACTCTCAATTGTTCTCAATGAATAAATAACTCCCTAATTCTCCTCATTTCCCATTTATTTGCATCCCCCACTAACTAACTGACTGAAACTATATAACAGAATACAAAACAGAATATATCTACTGCTAGGCTGACCCCCTGTGATTCTGCTGACTTTGCTGACCCTGATGTTATCGGGTCACTCAAGTACATCTCAACCCGAAAGTTCACACATTATATGAATATTTATACATGGAATTAAGAGACTATTGTTATGCCTCTTTAAGCGAGGCTTCAAGCATAACCACGTGGCACCACACAACAAGTGAACTTGGGCCTGCACTCCAAGTCAATATGCCCATTTGGCAATTGGTCGAACTCCCATGAAAAGGCCGAACCCATGTGCTGGGGCCGAACCCTCATGGATGAGGCGAGGTAAGTAGAGGCTCTGCAAAAGATCTTCTATACAGAATCTTATGTGAAAGCTTGATGTGACAATTCACTGTAACAGTTATTCTATTAAGTCAATATGTCAAGTCTAAGCCCTACACGACAGTCTTAGGGATGATAAAATGGGTCATAACATTAAATGCTTTTGATTGATTAACGCCCCATAATAAGATGCCTCGTTGTATGGATAATGACACGTCTCTCTTCATTCAACAATTCTTATTTATTCTCTTATACTATAAAAGTTCACACGTGTCATTCAAAGGTAATGCAAATTTATGCTCTCAACATATAAATTTTGCTCTCTCTCTCTCTCTCTCTATATTCCATAGATGTTCTCCTAAAGTCGAACTTTTTTTTACATAAGGGGCTATGTTTAAAGCACGTCCCACACTCAAATACTTACATCATCCACTGATTTGACCATTGGAGTGCATGAGGCTTCCTCTTCCACCACCAAAGTAGGCAACACGTGGACATGAAAGACCTTAGGATCTTTTGGCAACGTCCTCCTACAAAGAACAAGGTCAACATATTTTTTTTTACCAGAATAATATGAAAATATCTTGAAATTGAAATTTCGAGATTCTGAAAAAATTCATCTAGTTCACTCTACATTATGACGTGTACAGGAACTCACTGAAACTAGAGTTTACTGATGAGTATGAACATAGTAACTTGATCAGACTTTCACTTACCAATACAAGCTTCATCAAATGCAATTACTCAACCACCATTTCGACATTAAAAATCATTTCTCCTTTATTTTCAGCCACATAATCTAATAAATTTACAAGTACTATCTACTTATCCACCACTTTTATTTCTATCTATTTATAATACAATTTAAAAATTCTTCAAGAAACAAAGACAAAAGGCCAATTCAATAAATAAAGAAAAAAATGTCACACATGCACATATATAAAGAAAGAGATGATCTACCAAGTACGTGTCCTTAGCTTATGCTACATAATAAATTTAATTAAAATGTTGAAAGCCACCATAAGCTTATCTATTAATAGACTGATGTATCATATTATCTATGTTTAACATAAATTAAATATGGTGCTTTATTGATTATTTATATATGTGTATATACCTATAGTACGTTGCACAGTGTGCAAGAACAATGTGTGCACGATATATGCGTTTCTATGTAAGACTTTGAAGATGAGAATTCGAATGTATATATTATTTCCTATAGAGCATTCAAAAACTTTCACATATAAATTGAACACTGAGTGTCTATGCCCACTATATATTCTGTATACGTTGGACAAAGTTTCTAACTTGAAAAACAATGTGTAGCAAAAACTTTACAAGCCAATATGACCTAGAGGATTACACTAGCTATTGTACAACATTAGAAAATCAAAAAAGAAAAAAGACAATCATCCTACATTGTTAGAAAAATTGAGTTAATGCCACATGACATTCTATCCAATAAAACACAGTCAATTTTTCTAACCAATCATCTTGTATCACCACTTCATCTGTTACTGCATCTGTCAATTCTTCTGGCAAAGTGGCATAATCCAAAAAAACAATGACAGCTAAAAATCTCAGACGATATCCATGGAACCAATTGATCTTGTAGACATTGATCTGTTGGAGCCTTCTTTAGTTGCAGAACAAGTGATGGATCTGGTATAACCCTCCTTTGCTGAAGAACAAGAACCGCCCTTTGAAACTGAATAACATATTAAGTTCTTAACAACCTGCCGATATCTTCTTCTATAAGTCGGAAACTTGCATACACTTCTAGTCATTCCCACCATCCTGTCAAGAGAAACATTTTCAAAAGTTATTTCTCCTTCACCATTTCATGTTATAGACTAAGCGCTAATCCCTACTTACAAGAGCAATAGGACTTGGTAAAAATCAGTAAGCCAAGCACACAACAATTTATAGTGGTTCATCCTTTATTACCTCTCCAAGTGTAGATCTAAGAAATAAATGGCCCCCTCATAGTCTTTCTAAAGGAGGAATATTAGGTAGATAGTAAAATTTATTTTTTTACCTACGACTGATACCATCGATTCGAGCAGCTCTGACAGGGTCCTGAGGAATAACACTACCATTGTCCCAAGCCTTAATGCGTTCTGTATTGTTTCCGAAGAGAACCAATTTCTCCAGGTACTGTATCTCGCCATCTTCCAAATGGATGACTCTGATTTGTTCTTTGAGGACCATCACGGGTTGGAAAAACCAGTCCAACAATCTGCTCTGGGGTCGATTCAGATGGGTGATCTCGAGATCATCCAAAAGCAGTAGCCCGTCGGAGCCAGTTTTAATAGAGTGCAGGACCGTTTGCAAAAATGAGAAACAGGGCAATCCAACCGCAATGATGGATGCATCAATTGCATTCTTTGCTTTCAACCAATCATTGAGGTCAGCTGTTGTTATCACATTTGTATCCAATAGTTCCTTGCCGCTCTGTTCACATAATTTCATGGTGCTTCCCCATACCTGTTTCATTTTTTGCAAAATAAAAGAAACCATTCATTTATTTTTTGTGACTAGATGCAAATATGAACTTTAATCCAATTGCTACAGAATTACTTATTCTCTCCTACATGCCAAGGTGATTATTTTGCCAAAATTAAGTTATCTATGTAAAGTAGACCACAGCTAGCTGGACTACGGCCGGCATTCGTGCACTTCTATCATGAAGTTTCTATCATATGTCAACGTTACATTAGGCATTTCTACCTACAAAAATGCATAACATATATCACAAACTTAATGCATTTTTTTTTACATGGGTCATTTTACAAATAGTACCGGTTGAAAATTTGTGTCTCCCCAATGGAGGTAAATATTTATACCCTTGAAAAAAGCTCTTAATACGTGTTCCAAATAGTAGACAGAGCGTAATATCATTTAAGTGATTCACGTTAAGTCAACAAAAAAAATTGCTATTACTTATATCTAAGTTTACGCACTTTGCGTCATGTAATATTTTATTTTCCTGCTTTTCGCGGTAAGTACGTTTATTTAAATTCAAGAAAAACAAAGTAAGCATGTTATAAAAGTGTTGGGGGTCGGCTACATGAATCCATTTCTTTATTCTTCAAGTTCTCTATTTCTTTATCTCTATCTTAATTCTCTTGCATTAATTAGTTCCTTACTTTCATTAATTGGTAGTATACTTGTATTCAGAAGTTTCTTCCTGTTAGCGTTCAATTGTATCCTTGAGCTATAAAATGGAAGAAAGATACATTATTAATGCAACACGATATTGTTGTTTCTGCATACATATCTTGGATGTCAAATTATCCTGGATTTCCCTAATTACAGAAAATGCATACCTGCACCATTTGCACCTCGTGTATTGCCTCCCGAACAGATCTCGATGATGTAAGGTTTGGCACAAGCATTGAAGGAGCTTCAGTGAAGATAGAACTGAAATTTCCACGTGATGAATGATTTTGTCGAACAGAAAACTCAGAATTGGATTTACTTTTCTTCCTGTACTGGGGCCTGGCCATGAGTAACAAGATTAGTGTCGTGGAAGGTGAATGAGCACAAAAAAAGCTAGAAAACTTTAAGAATGTTTTGCTAAGCTTAAAATAAGTAAGTACTTAATTACTTTATGTATTTTTTCACTCCAAAAATGTTTTCTTACTTCTAAGTAAAAAAGGTTACCCTTTTTAGAGTAACTCATACTTCAGTGTCATATAAATTTACTTATTTCTAGCTTCCAAATAAATGTTTTGTAAGTGAACTTTTTATGCTTAAAACGCTTTTCATCCATGAAGCAGTGATAAAGACCTCAAGAGAAAAAAATAAATAAAAAAATAGAGAGAGAGCAAGATTAATGGAACTAATTACTTTGGAAGGATTGACCCTTCGCGAAGATAGAGCAAATCATTTGTGTACTCGTCAAATTCAGCAACCATAGCAATGACATAAGCAACACCTCTTCGGAAGGACCTTTCCTGCATCACCATGAGTAATCGCACGTAAAAAGCACGTTCAATTCAGGAATTCGTGTTTTAATATCTCTCTGGCTGAGATATACCTGATATACTATAACAGATCCATATAATCCTATAAAAAAACTTGAAAATATGGCCATTATAATGCTCCCAATAACAACAAGTGGCCACATAAGGATAGCCAATCCGGCAATAGGAACACATGCTGTTTCTAAAAAGGGGCCTTCCCGACTGATCAAATCATGTACTAATCTGTGCCATCCCCTGAACAACATGTAAGGACTCTTTACTATTGCAATAGCGGTGTAAAGAGGAATTTCCACTATCAGCCCCAATAATCCGACAATGATGCATCCAGGCACATGAATAAGCCTGCATGATGGTTTCACCAAAGAACGTTAAGAATGATAATAATTGTTTAATTCCATCGCGTCAGTGCCCGTATTCAACTACTTACTACTTTCCAATCCAAAAAAATCTGAAGTAATGGAAATATAAATGCTAAAGTTAATTCCATAATAATTGTCTGCAAACGAAGGATGAACGGCTAAATTTATCATTCATGGTAAGGTGAACTCGACAGCACCAGATGGTACTAAAAAGAAAATGTTGTTCATTACGTTGTCGAGTCCTATCCAATACTACATATCAAATATACCCTCAATAAATCAATTGAAAAACCATTACCTCAGAGGTTGAAGTTCATGCGATGCAGGGGATTCACGCAGCTCCTTCAAATAGAGTGGGTAAGAATGATAGCATAGATCAGCAAAATCCCGGACAACAGTACAGCTACCCTTGATAGTTCCCCATGTTCCATCCTGAATTTTCACATAGCAGAAGAAAATCAAATAAAATTAAAATTTTGGGAAAGTAAAAATCGAATTTCCATAAGAGAAGAAACGAAATATATAGATTAAATGCATACCACAATGCAGTGGAAGAATTTCTTGGATTCATTGTCAAGCCTGAAGGCCTCGAAAGCTGAAACCCAAGGAGTGAAAAAACCATATCCCACTCCCACAAGTATACTACCAGCTATGCTAAGAGCCAACCAGAGACCAAACAAAGCAGGCAACCCGAAAAATATTGCAATTTTAAGTGGTGCATCACACCTATTTGTTCTGTTAAAAATAAATAAAAAACAGCAAACTTCAAGCAACAATAATCAAACTAACGAGTAAAGCCTAGGTCGAGCTTAACTTCTAAAAACAACTGCATTTTAAATTTGTTTTTAATGTTCTTTGTTTCCCTGCAACCTAGAATAAAGCAATATGTAAGAATAAGGAGAAACAAGAAAATAATTACTTGACAAGGGTGTAAACTGCACAGGCAACATGTGCAGGGAAAAGGCCTAAAATCACCCCAAGATTCCCCAATATCAGAATTAAGCAAGCAATTGGACCCACCAGCGAACCTGCAAACTCATAAACAAGAAACCATTAACAGATGGATGAAAGAAAATTACACAAGAATTCTTGAAACTTACTAACAAATTTACGCACTTTTAAGGCCACCCAGTAAAAGAGCAGAAAAGAATGCAAAAACTACATAAAGAGTCTTGAGCAAACATTTCCAACTATCTTGCATGATTTCTTTGAAGAAGTTCTTCTGGAAAATGAAAAGAAAAAAACAGAAGGGCAGATAGACTTTCAAAAAAATTTCAAAGCTCTTATATTGAAATCAAAGAATGATAGAATCAAACGGCAGCACGCCACAAAAAAATAATATTTAAAGGGTTTTGCCTGCATGTGGTTTACCACAAGAATTTCCTCTGTACTTGCATTAATTTTTCCACCATTTTACCTTCAACCAATAAAAAAAAAAAAAATTCCCCACCTCTTTTTTATATTTCCGGCCTGTTTGAGCACCAATTTTTTTTTTTTTTTTGTGTAAAATAGTAGATTAATGGAAATATGTTGTTAAAAATGAAAGAAACGTTTTTTTTTTATTCTGTGTAGTTTTATTTTATTAAAAAATGTGTGGTTGAAAAGAAAAGAGAGAAAAATGTATTTTTAAAAAAATGAGGATGAAACAAAGTTTTTGTCCATAAATAAATTATTACGTAACTCCTTGTATAGTAACATTATTCTTGTTCGTATTTCACAAATGTATTTGTTCTCGTGCTTGTTTGTTTTAAATTATAATTCCGTTACAATTTATTCATTATTTATTTTTATTAATTTATAATCCATATCAAAAAAATAAATAAACAAATAAGAAATTAAGAAGCATTTGCCTATAAGTGAAATAAGAAATATTATTTTTTCACTACCAATGATAGTGATTGTAATATTTCCCATTCAGGTAGAAACTCTATAATACGTATGTTTGCTTTGCCTGCTTTCAATTTTATTAAAATCAGGTAATTGGCTGCTGAGGTAGAAGTAAAATTGTTATTATAGACATGACTGCACTAGATTAAGAATGTCTTCAAGTGGGCTGCTGCCATGCTGGCCATTTTTGACTTTGGTCAAATTCGAACGACACCACGTGGACCACTAGAAGCACAAGACAGAATCTTATTATACAAGTATGTCATTTTGGATTTTGGTTTTTGCTTGGTGCACATATAGGGGTTCAACAGAACCCCACACACGTGAGCATGAGACTGGGCGTGGGGTAATTTTTTTTTTTTTTTTTGTGGGACTCACCTCATGTGATTTTTTTGTGGGACCCACCTCATGTGAGAGTGTCCCCATATTTTTAAAGTCAAAGTCAACAATTATTTTTAACCATATATTTCATGAGATTTACAATTTTTCAACCATACATTTCATCAACTTTTATCTAAATCTAATAAAAATCTGATTTTACTATCTACCAAACATGAGCAAGATTTTAATAAGAATTGATAAAATTTAGTGTTGAAAAATTGATATAAAAAAGTTATGAATTCCATTAAACATATAGTTAAAATTAATTATTAACTTCGCTTTAAATATTTATCAATTTTTGAAGTTCAACCAAATGGAGACTATATAATATTGTACAAGATACAAATGCACACTCGAAGACATTGGGATTTGATGAGTTGATCTTAACTACATTATCTTGGAATGGTAAAAAGCATAATGTCATTTTCTATATGATGTTACTTGTCTTATATTATGTGGCGTTCTACTATTTACTATTTCAAAATATGTAGTGACGTGTAAAAATTTGAGTGGTGGATAACAGGTTTCAACTCGAAATTAACGGTTACAAATGGTGTAGTGAAAAAGCGAAGCACTAAATTAATAAACTTTTGATTCTTTCAAATGGAAGATAAAAAAAACTCTTTCAATTATATTATTTATTTATTTGTTAATTATTATGTTATTTTAACAATTTAGTTATCAACTTTTAATTGTTTAATTTGACATGACAGTGATAACAACTTTATACTATTGTAAATTAAAATATATTTTTAATTTTTTATCGTCACTGCTTAGTAGCTTGCTTTTGACTTTTTACATTATCAACAGATTATCTACGAAATTGTATAATAAATTGCTTTTACTTAAGAATTCGAGATATTTACATTACTTTATTTTTGAAATTTATTAGAATATTAGCAATTTTCACATTATTCAGTTGATTTCGTTTAGCGTTTGATTCACAAACTTAAAATAATTAATGTAATGTTATATTTTAGCTTCAACAATTAATTAATTACTAATGGGATACATGATATATTTGTATTAAACTCACGAAATGCGTTATTATATTACTTATAAATTTAAAATTACATGGTATTATATTATGTTACACACCTAAAATTCTTATTGATATTGATACAAGTGAAAAATAATAATAACAAAAAATGAATGAGAGGAAAAATCATAACCACGGCTGTATATTATATCCAAAAATATTTTTGTTTACCAAATTGATTGAGAGCACTATTATCGATGAACAACTTCGAGTCGATTCAAAAATTAAAAAATTCAGTAATACTAAGTGTCAAACCATGTATATAGTATACGTAGGCATTTGGTCACCTAATATTTACCAGAAGAATAATGTTAAGTATACATCATATGATTTACATTTTTTTGTGCACTCCATTAAAGTTCAAAAAGTGTTAGACGGGAAAGTGTTTTTTTTTTTTTCAAAACTATCCAATTATGTGTCGTCATGTGACATAATGTCAAAAATTATGTTAAAAAATATGTACATATAACATGATTGTTACAAGAAATGCATGTATAAAAAGTGAATCCTATAAAAAGACATGCTAAATAATTTTAAAATTATTTCATACTCAAAGTGAAAAGAATGTTTCTTTCATAAATGAGGATTTAAACTTTCAAAAATATTAGCATTGCGAAAGGAGCATGGAATGTGATTCGAATGAATAAGACATAGGCTTATTGAGTCATTTTGAAAAATAAGGCAGTGACTAAGAGCCTGTTTGGTAGAGATTAAAATCGGATTAAAATTGAAAAATTAGTCATTATTGTTGACTTTTATTAGACGAGTGGGACCCAATAACGACTATATTTTCAATTTTAATTGAATTTTAATCCCTACTGAACATATCCTAAGCCTTCAAGATGTGTGATTGTATTAGGTCAAGATATGAGACTATTGTAGGTGATAATCACAACATGAGATTAAGCCTCAATCAAACAAATTTTAAATCTATTAAATGAAGGCATATGGATAGGTATGTCAAAGTAGCTCGTCGGCTCGGACGGCCCATGGCTCGGCTTGGGAAAAGCTTGAGTCGAGCCTACTCGTGGCTCGGGACCATCGGTCGAGCCCAATTTTGGAGCATTGACTCGAGCCCGAGTATGCCTGTGTCACGGATCATTTTGTCCCGGACAAGCCAAGTTTCATTAAATTTTTTTTTTTTTATAATAAAAATAGCTACCTGCAAATGTATACTATAAAAAATAAAGAACGAGCCAGCTCGACTCGCTAAGGCCGAGTTGAAAGCTCAGGTCAAGCCTCAATTTTTTTGTCGAGCAAAACCAAAAAAAGTCAGAACCATTTTTACTCGAGCCAAGCCCGAGCTTCGAGATGAGATTCGGTTCGACTCGATTCGTTGACACCCTTACATATGGATTTAGAAAATAAGAAGAAAAATATGTACTCATATAATGTGGGTACTCTTTTTTTTCAAATTATCCAATGATGTTGGGCCACGTGTCCCCCTGTTTTTAAACCATGTCTTTGATTCTGTTTGTGTAGCATGATTCTTCAACAAAATGCTAGATCATTTTATGAGGTTAATAAGTCCACATATAGAGAGTATTCATCCATGTGTAGTTTGTGGATTATTCATTATTCTTGTTTCAATAATGACATACATTGAGTCTTAGTAGTAGATTTAGTAGAAAAAGCAAATGTACGCAATATGATTTTTTTTCTCTCTTCCATTGAGCAGCTATGAATTTCATGACTAGAGAAAAATCAAATATAAAAACTGTTGTGCCTCAACGCATTTCGAGGAGGACCAGCAAGCTCTAGATTCGAGTGACATTCCACTCCTAACCACAACTCATCACTGATTTGGGAACTTCACTCCTGGAACGAAGTCCTAGTTATTTTCATATCCTAAAGGAAGGTAAGTAGTCGGGACTAGGAGGCACCTAAAAAGTAAAAAATTCCATTTATGTGTGAAGGGAACATGTTTGTGTCGTTTTAGATTGTGATTTTCAAATTGGATGAGATTGTTCGTGTTGTTGTTTGTTGTTTGAGATGTTGGCGGCAAATATTGAGGTGGTGGCCGTGGGTGGGTGGCGTGTGAGTGAGTGAGTTTTCTAGTTTTTTGGTTTGGTTTGTGGAGTGGGGACGTGGGTTGGGGTGAGGAATCAGATGAAGTTTTCTTTTATTTCCTTTTTTTCTTGATGTTTTTATTTTTGTTTTAATTATTTTATGTGAGAATAAGTAAAGATATTATTATGCCCTATTTAAAATTGTTAATAATATGATCAAATTTAATTTTCCTTGTCAACTAACAGAAATATGGATAAAAACCGTTCATATGTCCTTCCACCGCAACAAATGAAATGTTAGGGTAAAAGATGTAAAAAATGATTGAGACCGTTGCTACAACTATAAGCATATGATTTCAAATTTCTTTTATCAAAGAGAATGCAACTTACGTTTAGAAGGAAAAAATGCATATTTTGTAAAAGAAGGGCGGACGAAGACAACGCATTAATGCCCAATTAACTTTAGTTCGTTCTTGACAATCATATTTGGTACTTGAGAGGCATAACACCATTAATGGAGAATGAAAAGAAGTTTCAAGAGTAATAAAAAATTTTAGATGCCATGAAAATATCTTATTCATCAAGAAGTTACGAATGTTAAATGTTCAACTTTTTTCCAAGTACCTTCATCCGGGACAAAAGATGATCTTTTCTTAGCCATATTTAATCAAATGCACTATCAGGCTTCATTAGAAAGCATTTTAGATTGAAAATGTAGCCGGTTACCATAGAATTATACTTTTGTCCCCAACAAAACTATGAAGAATTCACACATTTAGTTGCAAGAAATTTGATGCATAAGAACGAAGTATCCGTAAATAAAAGATTATTGACGTTTTCCTATCCCTCGTAAAATATTTCAAAAAGAGAAAAATAACAAAGAATGCAGTTTTAAAAAAATAAAATAAATCAAGTGCATAAACCGGAAGAAACACAAAATTTCAAAGCCTTGGACACTACATATTGGAGATCTAGATAACTAGTTGATTTGACTTGTCTAGTCAAAATTTAAAAGTCGAGGCACTCAAAACTTTGAAGAATCCTCACTTGTGTAGATAGTTGCTTCTATAGATTCAACCCAACCAAACTTGGTTGGGAAAGCAATGAGTGAATTTAGTGCAACATTAAGAATAACACCATTGGAGAAGAAATTTCAAATATCAACACGACGGTGTGCATCTCACCAGCGAAAAATGAGAAATTTGACCAATAAAGGTCGGGATTAATTCCAACTTGAGGATATATACTTTTCATATCTTCATCCAAACTTAAGTGATAATTAAACTTAACTATTAAAACACGATGGTCAAGCATTTGATAAAGCTTAAAAATTCTTTTGCTAGCTATGTTGAGAATTTTGTTATGAATTAATTGCTTAGTTTTGAACCCAAGTCAAATTGGTAAGCTATACAACGAAGTTGAGTCTTGATTTTTCTGCTTTTGCAGGTTTGGCTGTTTGCTGTCTTTGTTTTAATTATTTTTGTTAGGGACAACAAAAAAAATAAAAAAATAAATAAAAATGGAGTTTGAGAGTATCACGCCATCCCGTTATAAAGGTTGGCTATATATAGGCCAGATCACGGGTCCGACCCTAAGCCCATTAGCATTATAATTTGGGGTACTTACAAAAATACCCAAAATTATGGATATTTCGAAACATCATATGAAAAATTTTTAGCAAGTAAAAAATACTGTGTAAAATGAAAAAGTGATACAATGTCACTTTTTTTTATAAAAATTCACTTTTTACTACTTTTTTTAACAAAGTGACACAAAATCAAAAAAAATGAACCAAAAAAAAAAAAACTCTCAAAAAGTGATACAAACTCAAAAAAGTTGCACAAACTCAAAAAAGTGACAAATATCAAATAGCACCATCCATTTGTACAGCACCAGTAATCATGTTCTTAAAATAATCAGCATGTTCAGACCAATCCATATGCTAATTATGTTAG
>CAIGRB010079673.1:12077-22206 GCA_903798255.1 Fraxinus quadrangulata | reverse complement strand
GAGAAGATGAGACGTTTGATGTCTTCTATGCGGGCTTAAACGACATAGTGAATTCTAGTTTCAACTTAGGTGAGAGAATTCTGGAGTCTAAAATTGTTAGAAAAGTCCTTAGATCTCTGCCCGAGAGGTATAGACCTAAGGTTACTGCTATTGAAGAAAGTAAGGACATATATTTTATTAAGATAGAGGAGTTAGTTGGGTCCCTCCAGACGTATGAGCTGACCTTAGATGACCATGTTAAAGATAAATCTCTGGCCATGAAATTCGTGAGAAATATCTTGACCAAATCTTCTGATTCCAATTCACCGATTGATGATGAGTTAGCTTACTTGGCTAAAAAAATTTCAAAAATGTTTAGAAAGAAAAATAACCCTTAAGAGAGATACAAAGTTGGACCGAGTGAATCTAGGAGAAAATCTAATTATGTGAGGTGCCATAATTGTAAAGGTTTCGGCCGTGTGAAGAGAGAGTGCCCTAGCAGTAGGAGAAGACTATGAATGCTACTCTAACTGCTGACGAGTCTAACTCGGACAATCAGAGTGAGAAATCCACTCGCGAGGAAAGTGGAAGGTATATTACCTTTACTATTAGAATTAGAAATGAATCTGATAAGGAGAGTGAGAAGGCTGAGAACGTAAGTAGTGGTGAGGATTCAGATGAAGAGCCCATAAGTAAGGAAGATATCCAAGAGGCTTATAATAAGATGTATAAGGAGAGTCTTAAGATTCTTACTAAAAACAAGGCATTGAGTGCAAAGAATAAGGAACTTGAATTGGAAAAAGAGAAGTTAGTAGCACACATTAAGAAATCTACCTCGATCCTGAGTGAAGTGAAATTCATGAATGAAACTTTAGAGATTCAGGTTAAGAACATCACCAGTGAGCTTGAGAAATCCTCTAGAAGATTCAGTGAGTTGACCACTAAGAAAGAGACCTTAGACATACAGGTTAAGAACCTTCTGATCGACCTAGAACATTCTAAGTCTTAACTGCTTGCCTTTTCTAGTGGTTCTGAAAAGTTAGACAATATTTTAGGAATGGACAAGTCGGCTGGAAATAAGGGAGGTCTAGGTTTTAAAGGAAACAATACTATTACTTCTAAGACCACGTTTGTCCATGCTACTGATTAGTCTAAACATGTGCCTAACTCCAATCTTAAGGAATTTGTTAGACAGAAGTTTACTAGACAACGTAGGACTTACCAACCTAGGAATATATATAAATGATCTCATAACATTGGTTCTAGGTTTATTCCTACATGTTTTCACTGTGGTGAGTTATGACACATANCAGATTGACTTTATTACTAATCAGGTAAGTCGTTCGACCAAGTTAATGTCACAGTTGACCGAAAATATTCATGTCACTAGGTAAGTTTGAGTGAAGAAAAGTGATCTGAAAAATTATGAAATAGATCACGGGGCTCTTAAAGGTAAGAGCATTTGCGTACCTAACTGATTAGATATTTTTATTGGTGCACACTTGTGTTTTATCATTATGTGACATTAATTTATGCATGCATCATGTTCATTCATTTATTTGTTTTCATGGATTTCTATTTCTTATTTTGTGTTTTGTTTGTGTGAATTTGAACTTTTTTTTTTTTTTTGTGTTTGGTGCATTCATGTTTTATACGAGAAAATAAATAAATTTTTTTTTTATTGTTATGAATCAATATTTTTTAATAAAAAAATGGGGAGAACAAAAATATTTTATGAAGAAAATTATTTTGTAGCATGATATACATTAAACTTGATTTTGTTGGTTGTGATCAAGTATGAGTTTATTTGATGCACTGTAACATATTTTTCATTGTTGGCTTAAACTTTGTATGGAGTACTTTGTATAGCTTTCTTCATATACCATCTGCACTGCACACACTATGATCTTGTTAGTGGGACTCTACCACGTGTGTGAGATTTAGGATGACAGTCACATGTTAGTAGTGTGACTTTAAATTTGAATTGACCTTATTTATTAGACATATGCTCAAGTCTATCCCTGCTATCATTTATATAAAATAATGCAAAAGGATCAATATCTTATGCTCCATTTTGAAGCCTATTTGATTTGAGCGATTAAGCCTGCGGGCTTTCTCATACATGGTCCATCTAATCAATTGACTTGGGTTAACCGGCCTAAAGCTCGATACATGAGTCATTTTAGTCGGTTAATGAAAGGGATTCTGCACTTAAGATTGAAAAAATAATTATGAGATTCAAAGTTGTGAAAAATATATGCAATAAGTCAGGGGGAGAAAAGAAAAAAAATCAATATTGAGTGAGCTCCTATTTAAATGTCCTAATACGCTTTACATGGTTTGACTTTCATTAGTAGAAGAATAAACTTATTGGCAGTGATGTTTAGCATGCCTTTTTTCACAAATTTAAAGTTTGAAGTCTTGCTTATAGAGGATTAGTGGCATTTTACACATATGTGTCACTTATACAATTTATTCCATACTTTACTTGAACTGAGTATGTTGGAAGGTTTACTGTTCATTGAATATACTTATGCATGCTAATGACTACATTGTCTAATGTCATTGTATTGTGAGAAGAATTTTCATTTTTGACATTTGCATTTTATGTCTGAGGGGAGAGACATAGATACTTATATTTTGCCTATCTGTTTCTACATCAAAACATTCATATCTTTGGCATTTATATTTATATCTCTTGTCATTTTGTGACAAAAAAGGGGAGTAAATATTTTAATTGGAGTAGATATTCTTGTTTTCACAGGATGTATATGTTTTATTTTTATCTACTTACTTGATGTACAACTTTTGATTTAAGTTCTGCTAAATTAAGTTTGATATTTTACTAGTACCAATGTGTTTTCGTAGTATGTTGGGTTTCATTGATACGATGTCTTAGTTTAGTTTGTGATATAAAACTGAAAAATATAATTTCTAAGTAACAGTTGCATAAATGACATTTACAATTGAACTGTTTGTACTGTGATTATTATTGATCCTATTTTTCACACATTTTACACTGGTATTTGAGTTGTCTATTTCAAGAAACGGGTACTGCAGTTTTTTGTCCAAGACAGTTGTTAGTTGTTATGTTATTTTTGAGTCTGTAATTTTTATTTGATTACTGCCTTGACATATATTATTATTTTGTCACATAATGTCAAAGGGGGAATTTGTTAGGTTTTAGTTGATTTACGTAATTGGCAAATTCTATGGACAAAAGGACTTAATTAGATAGGTTGTTCAAGTTCAAAGAGTAATGTGCAATTTGGTCAAAAATTAGTTAACAGGTCTAGGGTTTCGAGTTTGGAACAAAGAGGAAACGCCGCGAATTTTCACGGGACTGTCGATAAGGGTTGGCTCGAGCTACAAAAGGAGAAACATCATCGGTAGACTATCGCCCCTCCTTTGCTCGAACGACATGCTGTCGCTGGGCCCTCACTCGAGCGACAGTGCCGTCCGAGAAATTTTTATTTCGCGATTTCAAGGCATTTTACCCGGCCCATTCGTTTCTTGACCTACATATAAATATCGGAACTCACCCGCACGGTTTTCTAAGGTTGACGATTGAGAGAAACTATTCAAAGAGTGAATCTATCACATCATATCATTCAACCTTCAATTCTTGTGAGAGTTTTGGTGAGAAAAATATCGAGAGCAAATCCAAATACCAAAAATCATACTTCCTACATATCTGTCAGAGGTATTGAAGATCGAGGATGGCGACTGGAGTTCCAGTCTGTGAAAAACGGGTTGTTCTTTGTGATCTACGGGAGATAGTCGATTCTATCAAGTTAGGGGCTGTAGGATAGCGGAGTTCCAGGAAAGCGTTAGTTATTGTAACTGGAATTGGTGCATGGGAGCAGAGAATTCAGAAGAGTTATTGAATTGCAATCATGGGATCAGATAGTACGTGTCGTTGTCTAGTCTGGCAAAGTGCCCGAAATTTTTTCCAATTGGGTTTCTCCGTGATCATACCGTTGTTCGTTTACTGCTTTAAATATGAATGTATGATCTGTGGTATTTAAACTTATGACTAATATGACTTGCGTGTTTAATCATCTAGAAAAGAATTAAAAAAGTGACTTCTTGTTATTTAATTCGTTAGTATTTTTAAATTCCACATATTATACCTATTCAACCCCCTTTAGGTGTTGTTAGGGTCGAACTTGTCTTTTTTAATTATTAGTTTTGTATTATATTTTTTGTAGAGAGTACTTTTTGTTGTAAGATTCATCAACTTTAAAATGTAATTATCACTTAACAATATATTAACATAAAATTGTTCTATTTTATTGAATAATCAAATTTTCGTTGAATAAAATGTCATAAAATAAATCTTAAAATTTCAAATCAAATGTGTTTTCTAGTTTTTCATTTTAAAACATGTCATAAACGAGTTTTTATTTTTTTAAACAAAGCCATAAAATTGAAAACTTAAAATGAACTCAAAACTATAAAATGAAAGACAAATCGAACAGGACCTTACTATTTATAATAAATGATACCAATTACTGATTTTCAAGAAAGTACATAGGTAGATCATAACTTCTCACCTACTCGATGGAGCATCTTTAGACTGGTGATTGTCACACTTTTGATGCTTGTTGGCATTTAATCAATGGCAGTAGTTCTTTCTCTATTGAGCCATTTAATATAAAATGTCTTTACTAAAAGAAAAGTTTCAAGGTTATCCACGTTCTTAATACAAACGTAATTAATAATTAATGCTCAATCCTTTTCAAATAAGTGGAGATAAATCACTATAGAAAAATGCAACATCGGATGGTTTAAATTAGGTACCTAATGGTATTTAGTGACATAATCGATTCGTTGACAAATCGGATAGTGAAACTCTAATTCTTCTGTTGATAATTAACAACATATTGATTGAACGACGACATTAGCAACAATTTTTTTTCTTACAAATTACCTACGAATTAAGTTCGTCCTAATCACCAACAGATTTTCCATTGCTAATTCGGTTTCTAATTTGATAAAAAGTTGTATTCTTTTGATATAAATTTGTATTGTTTGATACATTTTCAAAAAAAATCCCCTTTAGCAATTGGTTGCAAAATTGATTATGATGATTATCATGAATAATAATTGTCAATATTATATGAAGTCAACTTCTATCCGTACTCGTAAGTAAACAACTCCGAACTTCCTCTCATGACATGATGAGAACACTACACTTTTCTACATTATTACAATATAAAAAATAATGTAACTCCATATATATCAATACTTGAGTGACACTTCTCTTCTTTATCTACACTTGAAACTCGTTAGTATAATAAAACAAAAAAAGCACGAGCAAAGTTATTTTTTGTATAATTTACATAATGATTTATATACGTGTTATATGCTGAGATATGTTTGAGTCAAAATTTTTTCAATAAAAAAAAAAATTCCCTTCTTTTTTGACATATCATCGGTATGTAAATCAACATGAAACTCTTTACGTACGAGTAGCATTATTCAAGTAAATATTTTACTTTTTAAGTTAAAGTTAACTTATATATATATATTTTTTATTTATCAATAAATATTTATCAGTAAAAATATTTTATAAAAAAGTTACTAACTGAAAATTTCACTACAAGGATATATATAATTATTTCATTTAAAAAACTTTCATTGGATAAAAAATATGTTATTTAGGCATTCAAAAGCTAAAAAAAAATGAATGGTGCTACACGTACAGGGACATGTCGGCCCCATTTGTGCCAAATGGACCCCCTGTGATGAGAATTAAGCCAAATGTACATGGTGTGTGAACCCCTACACTCTCACACATCCACCTCAATAAAGAAGGTAAAAAAATTTAGAATAATGCTGTGAATACAGGGAAAAAAATATAGAATTGATACAGAATATTGAATTTCGCTCACATGGGATGGGCCCCATGTAATTAAAATCAAATTCCCGTACATATAACACAGTTCAAAAATTTATCAACTCAAATGATCTCAACTTGTATTTCAATATTCATTAACCAGGTCAATATTTACATCGCCCTGAACCATCCTCGAACCTTCCGAGTCAACTCATCGAAATCGCCCAGAATTCTCCTTTATAATCACAAAATCCCACTAGCAAAAATATAAGAACGAGAAACAAAACTTGCTTTCCACAACAGATAATTTATGGAGTTTTTCAACAAAGCCAAAGCTGTTCGACTCAAAAGCCATCTCGACAAGTACTTAGTAGCAGACGACGATGAACAGACAGTCCGACAAAGCCGCAACGGCGGCGCCTCCAAGAAGGCACGGTGGATGGTGGAGCTTGTGGAAGGGAATCCCCACGTAATCCGCCTCAAGGGCTGCCACGGGAAGTATCTTACCGCCACCGACGAGTCTTTTCTCCTCGGCATGACTGGAAAAAAGGTTCTGCAAACAGTTCCGGCGACAATGAAGGATCATTCAGTAGAATGGGAGCCCATAAAGGAAAGGTATAAAGTGAAACTGAGAACTAAAGGAGGTAAATTCTTGAGGGCTAATGGCGCAACGCCGCCGTGGAGAAATTCTATAACTCATGATCTGCCGCACAGAACCGCCACCCAGGATTGGGTTCTGTGGGAGGTGGAGGTGGTGGATATATCTGTATTGGATAACGAATATATATCGAGCTGCGCCTCCAGTTTTTCATCGGAATATGAATATTCGGATTCAAACACTCGTTCGCGATCAATTACCTATGAGGAGAATAGCTTGCAGTCCGGCGCCGCGCCAGAGAGTCGTCGGCCGTCAATCGCCGCTTCTCAGAGCCGCTGGCCGTCGATTTCATCAGACAGGTCCTCACACACAAGTGGAAGACAGGTAAATTTCCATATTCAGTTATACATGTTACCGATTAAGTCCTGATCAACGATTTGCAGTCGAGAAAACACAGCATTAATTTTCTTGAATATAGGGTGGAATGGAGTTCTTCAACAAAGCTAAAGCAGTTAGACTCCAAGGTCATCTCGGCAAGTACCTGGTAGCAGATGAAGACGAAGAAACAGTCTGGCAGAGCCGCAACGGTGCTTCACACAAGGCACGATGGACAGTTGAATTCATTGAAGGCAAAAACACTGTAATCCGCCTTAAGAGCTGCCACGGTTACTACCTCACGGCGGTGGACGAGCCATTTCTTCTCGGTATGACTGGAAAAAAGGTTCTGCAAACTATTCCGACAACAAAAATGGACACTTCAATTGAATGGGAGCCTATAAAAGAAGGGAATTATGTGAAACTAATGACTAGGGAAGGGAAATTCTTGAGGGCTAATTGGGGAACGCCGCCATGGAGGAATTCAATAACTCATGATATTCCTCGTAGAACTGCAACTCAAAATTGGGTCTTGTGGGGGGTGGATATTGTGGATATTTCTATATCGGATTCGGATCCGGGGTCGAGTTTTCCATCGCCGACCTCAAGTTTTTCTTCGTTGTCGGAGGATTATACCGGTTCACAGGATACGGGGTCGTCGACTATCCAATCTAAAAGGTCATTGAAGGAATCCATGAAACAAGTATCTTCTTCTAAACTTACAATGTGAAAACGAGTTTCTTTTTATACAAGACGATTCAACAATTGTCTATTTTGAAGTGATTTGCATTTGATTTACGTACAAAATTATTTTAGTGAAAGAATCTGAAATTTAAAATAAGTTAAAAGAAATAATTTTTTTGGGCATGGGGTTCAAAATCGAGCAGTGTGGCACATTTTAATTCGATCTTTTTCCCTACTTGAAAACATGGCATTTAGCCACCGTAATAGTAGCTCCAATAATTTATGTAAAAGACAAAGATGGAATAATAATTGAGTTAGGTGAAAGGAGTTAGAATGACAAGTCAACACGCATGATAATATATAAAAAGAGTCCTTTCATTCTAGCCTCATCTGCTATTCTTTATTAAGGACCATGTTATTTGAACAAGGTCGCCTTGGAATAATCCCTTATTTAATTATTCATGTCACAGATTTTAGTTTCGATTTGACCATCACTATTTAGGTAAAATAAAATTTTGATTAATAGTAATTTTTAAAAGAATATGTGGTTAAAAAATATTTTTTTTTATTTACGTTGTAAAATATTTTATTGTGTAAACGTATAATTAAAAATACGTATATGAAAAAAAGAATTTTAAAATTATGACCGTCAGACGGGGGCTTAATCTTCATCTATTTAGAGGGGTGAAAAATGCCCCACTATTTACAACCCTAATAGGGATACATGTTTGGTTAGAACTTAGAAGAGACCGTATACCCTTTTTCAAACAACTACGCATTGAATTTGACACAACTTGCTTTTAATTTAATCGAACTTCAAATTTCGACATGACTTGCTTTTAATTCATCATATTTTGAAATGAATGTCAATTGATTAAAGGATCTTGTGTTCACGACTGCATAAATCATGTTTGATTTTGTACCAAAGTTACTTTACTTGACCGCAAGTTAACTTACTTTTCTAGAAAATTAAATTTTGTTAATGGAAGTAATTTTAAAAATTATATTTAACAAACTAAGCCCCGGTTTGGTGAGGATTAAAATCTAATTTTTAGAATATTTTAATAAAAGTTCATAAAATGTATTGTTAAAAAATTATGATTTACATAAAATATATAATTAAAAGTAATTATTGATTTAAACTAAAATATGAATTATAATTTCCACCAAATAGGGCTAAGTAACGTACAAACAAACATGATCTTGTAAGGGCCTAGAATGCAAGCCAAGAATTGATGGGACTATAAATCAAAAGGACACCAACTTGCATAATCTCCAGGTCATACGTTGAAATTTCCAAGTACCCTAACCCAAAAAAATATAAAATAATACCTTCAATTTGGCCAAAGAACAATGCTACAAGTACAAGCATTTTCAACCGAAATTTGACTGGAAAAATATTTGACGGATTTGTATTGGAAGGAAAAAAAAAAGGCCAATAGGAGGTTAATAGGGTGCTGTCACGACAACATCCTATACAAATCTTGTTAAAAAATGCATGTGCTTGAGACTTAAATGTTGGGCAAATTAGCCATGTCAATATGGCTTGTCGACTCGGGCTTGGCCTGAAAAAAGTTCAAGCGAGGTTGGCTCATGGTTCGGTGGGATCGAGTTGAGGCTCAGATTGAAAAAAGTTCGAACCATTTTTACTCGAATCGAGTCCGAACGAAAAAAAATGGCAAATAGATACAAAAAAGGAATTAGAAAAAGAAAAAGGGGACTTACTAAGCTGCACGTTGGAAACAACAATTTCAATTTGCCAAAATCAATGTTCTTTTTTTAATTGTTATTTAGTCTATGTTTGAGGTACATTAAAATTTTTATTTTAATTCTTCTACTCATTTTTAAATACACAATCTCTAATAAAATAATATTTTTATCACTTCAATATTTTTTCTTTCTTTTTCAACCACACATTCTCTACTAATCTATTATTTCAAAATACATTCTTCTAAAATAATGTGGTTCAAACACACCATTGATAAATTTTCTAGGATTTTTTTAATATTTTTTGATTATTTTTCTTAACACTTTCGTCCAAAAAGGACCAAATGAATGTTTGATCAAAGCCAAATCCATCTGCGGATCTTTCTGCAAAACCACATAACAAAAATTATCCTCTTCATCTTTACCAAAATCAAATAAATTATATAGATCAGTTCATAAATTTTTTGACACATTTCATAATCTAATCCAATTTCATCAAGTTATTTTTTGCTTATTTTCAGGTTTCTGGCATGGAATTTTTTAAGAAAGCGAAATCTATCCGGCTTAAGAGCCATCATGAAAAGTATTTAACCGCAGGAGACGATGAAGAATCCACTATCCAAGATCGTGTTGGCTCATCAAAGAATGCTAAATGGACGGTCGAGTTTGTTGAAGGTCGGGACAATATCATACGTTTGAAAAGTTGTCATGGAAATTACCTGATAGATTAATTTAACAATAGGGATTATAGATTCATTAATCAAATCCTTACAAACCCTAATCAAAATTCATACTCTATGTTGAATTTGAGAAAATAATAAAACTACAAACATATCTGAATCCATGGATGACTGATTGTTTGCCTGAACGGATTAGGATCTTCCAATTAATTGGTGGCCTTCACCTTTTGATTTAATCTCTATTGATGGGGATGTAGAGAAATT
>CAIGRB010079670.1:1147-22426 GCA_903798255.1 Fraxinus quadrangulata | reverse complement strand
GATTTGAGAATTATTTTTCTGTTGAAATTTCAACCTCGTTCTTTGTTTTTTTACTGCTGTTAACTTTTTATTTGTTTTTTTGTAATTCAGCCTAATAGTTGATTCTGTTTAAATATTGGCTAACACTGACTATTAGAATCTTATTCTAAGCCCCAGTCTAGACAGAGCTGTCATCAGTGCTGCATAATCTGAGATATTTTCCACCTCCAGGTTTCCTTGTTAAACCTATTGAGGTAGCTTTTAAGTAATTCACTTTGTCCTTATTTGTTGCATACTAAGTGTTCCTTAGGTGTGGTTCTGGCTCTGGAGCCCATAAACTGAGCTAGCAACGCGTTGCCAAGTCTGTCCAATTTTTTACTGACCTTTGGTGCAATTTTCTAAAACACCTTTGAACTTTATCTCCCAAAGTCAAAGGCATACAATGGCGTTGGTAGCCCCTTGGTGAAGTATTATTCAATTATGCCCTTGTGTCGAGTTTCCAAGTTAACTATTTTTTTCTTTCGTTGGCTAATTTCTTGTTCATCGCCTGCCCTTTTGGGAGTTCTTTTTGGATTGGGCTAGGTTCTTCACTCTGTGGTGTGAGTGAAAGTACCACTTTTGAAAGATTATTTTTCAAAGAAGTGTAAACTTCTTCGGACTAGAGGTCACCCAAATAGGAAACTCCATCTCGATTTCGGCCTTTGGGACGGTAGTGGCCTATTTTTATTCTAATATTCTTTGTACTTAATTTGTAAGATGCCCTATGGTCTCTTTCATGGCAGTGAGCTAAGCATGGCCACCTTCAATGGATTTGTTTCTCCTTTGGATATTTCTTGGGACACTTGTTTTATTGGGATTGGTGTATGAATGGTTTTTGCAGGCTTAGATACGGCTCATGGTATTATTTGAGTAAGTCTAATATTTTTTGGAGATTTTTTATGGTAGACGCAAGCTGTTTTTTGCGGGCTCTCTTTTTAACGCCAAACTATGTATGACTAAAATGACGTGCCAAATTTAGATCAACTTGAAGGAAAAGTAATTTGATGCAATATAATAAAACAAAAGAAAATTGCCTTCATTGAAGTATTATATAGAGAATTTTTTGTGTGTACATTGAGTTTGGATCTCTATGGGACCTATTTATAAGCCCCTAACATGTCAACTTGGCTGCCCAGAGTCACATCAATAGTACTATCCTAAAAATATGTGTCATTACTCGAAATTTGAGACTTCTGATTGAGTGTTGAGGTCGGCCTAAATGGGTCATGAAGAGGCCAGGATAGTAATCATTGAAGGCTCATGATTGATTGGGAATGAGGTGTTATCATCATTGTTGCCATGTGTCACTTCATGATTGGTCACATGGGAGGAAGTGATGTCACCCAGTAGACACGTATAACATGGTATAATGATTATGTCTTGTAAATGACGGTGGCATGTTAGTGAGTCGATATGTCTGTGTTATTTTTAAATGGTTGACCTGGAGGACTTCCTTTTCAATTCCAGAACTGACATGTGAATTGAACTCCAACAAGATGCATACACAACAATTGGACATCAATTTCTAATTCATTTTCACTGGAAAAAGGCACTAAATTGTGATAATAATGGTAATAAACAGTAAAGCTAGCTAAGATTGAACCCAAAGCATTGCACTTGGAATTCCAACACTCTCTACCACATAGAAAACCCATAGAATAAGTAGACTATTGATCAACAAGATACTGGAATTCCTTTTTCTGCATGTTTGTTTATCATATAATTTTTTTTCTTTGTCGACGAGCTTCAGAATCAGCAAATACATGTCGAGATCATAGTGTGTAGGATCATCATCTGCCAATCCATCATCAAAGAACTTGAATTTGATCATTCCATCACCAACTGGGTGGGTTAATTGGCGATATGATTGGCTTTTCAGATGTCTATGCCGATGAATTCAAGCGCAGAAAAAGCATCAAGAAGACCCTTTGAAGCAAGGCATATGCTAAGGCGAAGCAGTGAATTTACATTTCCTTATCTAGGAAAGTAGACCGGTAAGAGATGAATAAGAGGTTTAGAGGATGAGTTAGAGCCCATTTTTTGTTTTATACCAGAGATTGGATATGTATTGTGTTGAAGAAAAATGGGAGAAGTGAGATTTATAAGATTTAGAACAGTAAAGACAAATGACATTTTTTTTGGTTCTCGGTCGATGTAGATTTGATTGCCCAAATTTTGTCCACAAACAATTTTGATTTTCGGGTGGGTAGGATAAGGTATGTTGGGGTTGGGATTGGGGAAGAAGATGAAGTTTTGAGGATGCGGTAAATGTGGGGAAAAAGATGAAGTTTTAAATGTTTGTTATTTGTTCATCATTTATTTCTAACTATTTATAATTTTCTCTATTTATAAAGAACTCCCAAATTGAAAAAAAAAAAAAACACTTTCTCTAATTTTTATTTCCTTATTTCCTATTATTTGATTATTTCAACAAAATTGTGAGGAAACTAGTGTTAAATTTTTGAAGGCAAACATATTAGCATATATATTGCCAAAAAGTTACAGTCCATTCGATTTGTGTTTGAGTTTTCAATTTTGAGTTTTATCCTTCTGAAAACTGTTTATCAAAACAAAAAGTAAAAAATATGTTTGGTTTGAAATTTTAAAAATTCATTTTATAACATTTTATTTAAAGAAATTTGATTATGTCGTAAAGAAATTTTGGGGGCGGGGGCTTGGATTGAAAATTTGAAGCTTTGAGGTCTTTGGTTGCAATTTCAAATTAGGGTTAAGTTTTAGGGTTTCAGCCCCTAAGGTTAAAATTCATCAAATTGGGCCTTTTTAAAGTTCCGGGTTTAATAATTCAGTCCCTAAAGTTTGACAATTAATTTACTTGGGCAATTAAAGTTTTGAATTTTATAATTAAGCCCCTAAAAGTTCATAATTGGTTTAAATTGGCCCCTAAGTTTTGAATAATTAATTTTTGGATCTTTAAAATTTTGAATAATTAATTTTTGGACTCCTAAAGTTTCCAATAATTAATTATTGACCAATAAAGTTCTGGATAATTAAAAAAAATTTATCCATAAAGTTCTGAATTATTAACCATAGGCCCTTAAAGTTTCAAATAAAATAAAAGAATTAAGGATTAACAATTAAAATTAAAATTTTGGTATTTAAGATTTCTTTTGGATTACTAATTTTCTTAAATAAATTAATTGAAGCAACATGTTACCAAAGTGACTTCTCTTGCCTAGATTAAATTATTTGGAATATTAGGAAGGTTGTGTGTACGTAATTCATGCGGGTATTAATCGACCCAAATGAAGGTTAATATTAGGCCGAATTATTTACATAAATGTGGTAATAAATATGTGACAATTATAAGGTTTGGTTTTATGTGAACAATAAATCGATCCAAAGATAAGTTTATTCTTTGACATAGTTTATTGTGAATATTTGATCACTATACCAAGAGTACCACTTACAAGTTGGTATTTCTGTTCACAGACTACATATCAATGTTGTGCTTGGTATCTTGTGATGTAATTTACCATTATTTAAATTAATTAATTGTTTAATAAGTATTCTAATGTGAACATATTTCTTTGGCTTTGTTCTCCGTTAAGTTAATTTTTCTGCTTCTACAATATCTGCAAATATTAACTCTATTCCCGTGCTAAATGGAACCAACTTTAAGGATTGGAAAGAGAACATTCAGATCATTTTTGGCTGCATGAACTTAGACCTTGCGTTAAGGACTGAACAACTCGCTACACTTGTGGATAAAAGTTTCACTGGTAAAAAAGGATCTTTGATAAGTGGGATCGTTCAAACCGTATGAGTTTTATGATCATGAAGCGTGGTATTCCAGAATCATTCAGGGGCGCTATGTCCGATAAGGTAACTACTGCCAAGGAATTTCTTGATGAAATTCAAAAACGAAGCGCTTAGAGCGATAAGACTGAAACTAGTACAATTTTGGCGAATTTAGTTTCACTAAGGTATAAAGGTAAATGAAATATTCGGGAGTACATCATGGAGATATCTCATATTGTTTCAAAATTAAAGGTACTAAAGCTTGAGCTATCTGATGATTTGCTCGTACATTTGGTTTTGATTTCTCTTCATGTACAATGCAATCAATTCAAGGTCAGTTATAACTGTCAAAAGGAGAAGTTGATTCTAAATGAGCTTATTTCATACTGTGTGTAAGAAGAAGAAAGGTTGAAGTAAGAAATGACTGAAAGTGCTCACTTGGCTAGTACCTCTAAGGACAAGTTCAAAAAAAGAAAATAAGGAAGCTACACCTGGTCTGACTCAAAAGAAGCAGCAAAAGCCTGAAAAGGATTAATCATCTAGCTGTTACTTTTGTCGAATCCTGGGACACTTGAAAAAGGATTGTACCAAATAGCATACTTGACGTGTAAAGAAAGGTACGTTTCTCACTTTTGTTTGTTCTAAGATTAATTTTGTTTCAGTACCTAAACATGCCCACAAGATTTCGGTGCCACTACTCATATAAGTGTGTCGATGCAGAGTTGTCTGAACAGCCGAAAGCTAAATGATGCTGACAGATTAATCTATGTGGGCGACCGTAAATAAGTTGAAGTAGAGGCTATATAAATTTTTAGATTATTACTAAAGATCGGTTTTTATTTGGATTTGAAAAAGATATTTGTGGTACCGTTGTTTAGACGGAATTTGGTTTCTATTTTGTTTTGGATAAATTTGATTATTCTTGTTCATTTGGAAATAATAAATTTAGTCTTTTTCTTGATTCAAATCTTGTGGGTACCGGTTCTTTATTTGGATACGATAATAAGTACTTGCTTAATTCGGTTGCCTCTTATAATGAAACGTTGCATGTAAATTCACGAGGTATTAAACATAAATTAACCAATGAAAATTCTGCTTCATTATGGCACATGCGTTTATGTTACATTTCTCAAAAGAGAATTGAAACAATTTTTTCAGAAGGAATTTTTTATTCCCTTGATTTTTTAGACTTAAGTATTTGTGTAAATTACATTAATGGAAAACAAACAAATATAAGCAAATTAGGTGTCCATAGGACTTCGGACTTCTTATAACTAATTCATATAAATATCTGTAAGTCATTCACTTCGATTTTTCAGAATGGTCAACAGTAATTTATTATGTTTATTGATGATTTTTTTTTCACTACGTTTATCTATATCTTATTTATGAGAAATCTCAAACACTGGACATGTACAACACATACTAGTTAGATCTTACCATAGTGGTGAGTACTATGATGGCTTTGCCGGATCAGGTGAACAATATCCTGGGACGATTGCTNTAGGACGTCGGACGTCATATAACTAATTCAAACGGATATCTGTAAGCCATTCACTTTGATTTTTTAGAATGGCCAATAGTAATTTATTATGCTTATAGACGATTTTTTTTACTATGGCTATCTATATCTCATTTATGAGAAATCACAAACACTGGATATGTTCTAAACATACAAGACTGAGATTAAAAATCAACTTAGTAAAAGAACAAGTCAAATCTTACCATAATGGTGAATACTATGACAGATATGACGGATCAGGAGAATAACATCGTGAGCCTTTTACTAAATTTCTAAAGGAATGTGGAATTGTCCCACAGTACATCAGAATCTCTCTAGATAAAAGTACTAAATACCGCAACTTAAATTCTCAACAAAATTCCAAGTAAAGCAATTGTTAAGGGGTTACAAAGTTTTTTAAAGATCTCACTATTAGGTCAATTTTCGAAATGGGAAATATTCGATTCCTTGAGGATTTAGAGTTTGTGGAGGGAAATAAGGTTATAAGGTTAAGGATTTTGTCTTGAATGAAGAATTTGCATATATTTCTTCTGTTACAATTGACAATGATCAGGTTCAAGGAAAAATTCTTGCTTCAAATCTTATTCAAGAAGCAATTTCGGATAAAGATAATATTACAAAATCCCCGATACACAATCAAGAGATTGTTCCAGAAAAACAAACTCAACAACCTCAAGAACAAATGTCATTAAGGAAATCCACTATTTAAAGGAGAGATAATTCTGGATGACTTTATAGTCTTTCTCTATGTAAATAAGAATAGCATGGATTAATAAAAGAAGAACTGATCAATTAACTTTTATCAAGCCATGCAAAGAAATAATTCTAAAGAGTGGATTTATGTCATGCATAAAAAGATAAAGTTCATAACCAACAATAACGTTTGAGAACTCATCCTATTGCCTGAAGGTGCGAACCCTATTGGTTGTAATTGGATATTTAAAATCAAGAGGGTTTCGAAAGGTGATGTGAAGAGATATGATGCTTGTCTTGTTGCAATTGACTTTACTCAAAAGGAAGACATTGACAATAAAGAGACTTTTTCTCCAGTTTATATGAAAAACTCTTTTAGGAAAATTATGGCATTTGTGCACATTTTGATCTTAAGTTACGTCAAATGGTTTACAAATTAAAGAAATCCATCGTTGGGCTTAAGCTGATTTCCCGTAATGGTATTACAAATTTTATCAAATAATTATCTCATTTGGTTTTGAGATGAATTCAGTTTATGATTGTGTATATCACAAGTTCAGTTGGAGTAAGCATATTTTTTGATATTGTATGTCGATGACATACTGTTTGTCTGCAATGATATAAACTTATTACACGAAATCAAGAGATTTCTGTCATTGGTGAAGCCTCTTTTTGTATTAAAGATATAGATACACAAGAATCATTCTTGGTGTATTTTTGGATTATCACAAAAGAGTTGGATCGATAAGGTTCTTAAGAGATTTGAAATGCAGATACGTAATTCAGGCGATACCCCTATTGCTAAGGGAGACAAGTTTAGTCTCAATTAATGCTCCAATGATAAATTTAAATGAAAAGAAATACATGAAATTTCCTATGTTTCAGCAATTGAAAATTTAATGTATACTCAAATTTGCACATATTCGGATATAGCATTTATTATTGGAATGTTAGGCATATATTTAATTAACTTTAGGATGAAAATTTAGATAGCAGACATTAGGTTATTTGGTATCTATAGAGAACTAAGGATTACATGATCACATTCAGGAAAATCAGACCAGTTGGAGATCATTGGATATTCTGATCATGGAATATGACTGCAAAATATTGTTACTAGGCTGCANATGTCAAAGTTTATAAACGTTAAATTTGTAATTGTTAAGGAAAGAATTCAGAATGGTTAGATTTCTATAAAGCATATTAGGACAAACTCCATAATTATGGATCCATTTACTAAATGGCTACCACCCAAGGTCTTTTATGAGTATAATACTTATATGAGTATTGTATTTTTTGATGATATGTCAGTTTAGTGAGAGTTTGTATTTGGATGTTGTCTATTTTAGATACATATTTTTATCCATGTATATTCGGTTTATTTCAGAAATAAAGTATTCAGTTCAGTTCTACTCTGATTAAAGTTTTTGATTGATCTCATTAAAGAATAATGTATGACCAGTTGGAAATAGGCATGTTTGGATCACATTACATGTAATTTTCATGCTACACATCCACACTTGATTTATGTCATTTGATTGTATTGATGTACGTGACCATTGAAGGTTTAATTATGATATTTGTAACAAAGATTGCTTTGATCCTATATTGATATAATCAATGGACAAGATTGTTTGGAGATGATTTTGGTTATGATAGTAAAAATTTTGAGGTCATAAGGTTATACACATTTGTAAATGTAACATATGTGGCCCAAGTGGGAGATTGTTGGGAAATTATTTAATTTGTCATGTGGGCCGACATATATAATTAATCGTGTATAAAGACAATATTAAATTTAAGTCCAAAATTAAAGTGATCTAATAAACAATTAAGTAATTGGGTTTTGAGCATATGAATAAAGTGTGGGCCGTATTATATATGTAGAGACCGAATTCATTAAGGTTTGTATTTGACGATGAGCAGAATGCATATGGAAACTATATATAAGATTATGATCCCCAATTCATACGCGAATTCTCATTCTTTGTATCATTCTATCAACACCAGAATACAATTGAAAGCATATTGAAGAGGAAGATCCATAAACCCACAAAAAAAATCAAGAATCAAAGAAGACTTGGAGCAATTAAATTGAAGATTTAAAGGTCAAGATTCATTACACAAGATACAAATCATTGGATCAAGGTATGTTCCGCGTTAATTAAGTTTTTTGGTAATTTGACATGAAGATCTTGACAATTATGTTAAGTTTATAAAATTTAAGTTTCATGAAAAATCTCAACAATTGATGTTTTCATTAGGGATTTATCACGTTATATCATATATTTGATAATTAATTTACTACGGCAGACTTAATTCCGAAATTCTGTAAATTGACCCTAAACACGTTCATGAGCCAGTACTAACATGCTTGTAAACTGACGGAGTAAAAACTGTATTTTCGTAATTAATTAATTATAATTAGTTAATTAATAAAAAAAAATCAATAGTTTCCCAAATTCTAAATTTTCATGGAGAAATTTTATGTTAAATGGAATAATGTGGTGAAGAAAGAAAATTTGAAAGACAGCTCACTCTATCTAAAATTGAACGACTGGTGGACTATACGGTCAAACACCAAATCGTCACCTTTATAGATGCTCGATTTGGCCTCAATGAGATACAAATGCATTCAACTAACTTGGAGAGAAGGTCTACATATATTCGAGAAGTGCTAATTCCATCTCAATCGACTTTTATTCAATAATGTTGATCACTTCAATGGGGTTTCCTTGGACCTTAATAACACTTAAGCAACTTACAAAACATTAGTACATCACGAATATGTTCACTGAGTCACTAGTCGAGCAGATAAAACCACTCACCTTTCGGAAGTCTTTAATAAACTTTGGATGCACAAGATGCATCTTAATCCTTCTACTTTCACAATCGCATCTACTGAGTTTTTGGGTCACATTCTAGTTTTCAATAAAAAATAAAAGACCATTTGAATATTCTTACCGTTTAAAATAAGGGAAAATCCATTTGTACACCATGGTGTACATCCCCCTTTGTCAAACTTGGTGTACATTTTTTAATGTACACCAAGCAAAACCCTTAAAATAATGCCATTTGGACAAAATAAATATAATCATCATACAGCCACTTGTTTATTAAGAATGTGGTCAACAAGTACTATTTTATCTATCAAAGGGTAAATTAGGATTGTGGTCCCCAACATTTTAAGTGTGTGATTATATGAATCATGAACCAGTAAACCTTCAAAATTGAGATTTTAGATTTCCAACCTATTTCAATTAGCAATTCTAAGTTCCCAAGTGACCAAAATCATTAATATAAACATTAAAATCAATTGTGACTTTCACACGACTCACGGCTAGAGGGTAAAATTATTAAACCACTTAACATTTACTTTCAATTCAATTGAACGACGCTTGCAAATTTTGTTGAGAAAAGTTTACAAAGAACAAGAAAAATCAGCAACAAGAATTTCACCAAAATGGAACGTTTGAACGCGATTATGAATCGCTATCCTCAAACGATATTTGTCGCCACATGAATAAGTACTTGAAGTTTCAATGGCAAATAGTTTGCAGAAGTAAACAAACTTTAATCCGAATTAGAATCAAACAAAACCAAACTTGAAAATGAACTTTTAGAACAAATATATAAAACTTGATTTGGATATAGGTGTATCAATTTGATATTTGTCATATGTTTTCCAATATAAAAACTATCCCTGTTTATAGAACATCAATCATCATGCACGAAAATGTGCCAAAAAAATGTAAAGTTTTATGAAAAAACAGCAGAACAAAATCCCAACGGGCATATTTTTGTACTGGGCGACCGTCCAGTTAATCAAATTTCCCCCTGTAATTGGAACACAATGCCGAGCAATTGCTCAGCCTTCCACGCCATTTTCGGCCTTTACCCTTTTTTGCTCTCGTTTTGTTTTTCTTTGTTTTTCTCATGGTTGACCACTTCCATTACTTCCAAAATTACTCATTATTAATTTGAACAATATCCAACAATCATCCACTTGTTCAAATATAAAAGGAGTACAAACTTAAGTTTAACGACACTTATGCATAGAGTATGGATATCTTTCGATTTAAATTCAACCTTAGTATAAATCTTACAAAGTGATCATCGAAATCTTAGGTAGCATAAAAGCTTTGATCCTATTATTTCTTGTGATGATACTGATGAAATTATACACACAAGTATCAAGTGTTTCAAGTTCCACACAATCTCGTTTAACGCTCTAATGATCTCACGTTTCTCCTCTTCATAAAGTTTTAAGAGAGAAACTCCAACACTCTATTGAGGCGACACCACTTCGAAGTTTATATAGGTAAAGTTCTTACACTATCTTTGTCACTTTTAGAGATACTTGATCTACTGATCTAACTTCATTAAGAGTTATAGAAGCTCGACCCTCATGTTTGTGACAATCAACACTTATAACATAAGTTATGGTTTAAAAGAATAATTAAGTGTTAAATCTATCAACTTATCGAATAACTTGTTGTTACCCTTTAAACTTGAAGTATACTTGTTAGTATAGTAAGGTAGGGTTGCTGTAATTGGTGAATTTAATTATGCAGTTTTAACCTCGTTCTACTAGTTGTAGTTTACACTAATTCTTTAGTGAGTGGTTTAGTGAACGAAACAGATCAGCCAAATTCTTATTTGACTTCGCATAAGTGAGTAAAATTATTCCATCTTTGATTAATTTCCTCATGTAATCAAGTCTTAAACTTACTATTATACACTTCATTGTATGCTCTAACCGAAGTGGCTTGACTATTACACAAGATAAATATGGAAGAATTATTCATCTCTCCCAATAGAATTTCATACGTTAAATCTCTAAGCAATTCAACTTCCTTTTATGTTTTCGGTCATGCCACATATTCAAATTCCATGGTTGAATGAGTAATACACGTTCGTTTCTTGGATTTCCAAGAGAACGCACCTCCTCTAATGGTAAATACCCAAACCAGTGTTGATTTATTCTCACCAACACTAGATATCAGTGTTCTAAAAGGCGAGTCTAGGCATTATGTGTGGTGGAAACGCCATGCCAAATGGCTTGGTGCCTTATTTAGCGGTCAATGGCAATTATTGACAACTAATGTGTGCCTAGGTACGATTATGTGAACATTATTATCTTTTATTTTTATTTTTATTTTTACAATTATTTTAAGTTAAAACGTAAAGGTTGATTTACATTTGAAACTTATTTTTTTAGTTGGAAATTTTTGAAAAAAATGTATAAAGTTCCTATAAATTTGTTTTAGATGTTAGGTACGTATTATTTTTAATTATTAAATGTTTTTTTGATTGATTAGAAATTAATATAAGAAAACACATTTTTACACCTATGCCTTGTCTAAACTTGCCTAGACCATAGCTTGGTTTCCACACATTGTCACACATTATGTCTTTTAGAACATTGCTAGATATCCAATTAGTATCGATAAATCCTTCAAGGATTGTCAGAAACTTGGAATACTGGAGATCTGGATTCTTGGTTTTTTTAAAATAATCAATAACCTTTCTGATAACCTTCCAATGTTCTTTATTTAGATTGCTAGTAAATCGACTAAGTTTACTAATTGTAAATGTTATGTCGGGTCTTGTACATTGCACAACATACATTAGACTCCCGATAGCACTTGGATACTCAAGTTGTGCTATAGCTCTTCTATCATTCTTTACAAATTTCAAACTTGGATCAAATGGAGTGTTGGCCTCTTTAATGTTCAAGTGTTTGAACTTATTAATCACATTCTCAACATAATGTGATTGACTTAACATATAACCTTCACTAATCTTGGTGACTTTGACACTTAGCATGGTATCAATTTGACCAAAATCTTTCATTTTGAATGTGTAAAATAGAAACCTCTTTGTTTCTTTTATGCCTTGCATTTGATTGCTCACAATTAACATGTCATCCACGTATAAGAAAATGAGTATAATATGATTATCACATACTTTTGAATATAAACATTTATCAACACTTATTATGTTTAAATCCAAAAGATATTATTGTTAAGTCAAACTTTTTGTGCCATTTCTTTGGTGCTTGTTTTAATACGTATAAAAATTTTATTAGTTTGCATATTTTATCCTCATTTTCGGGTAGAATAAATCCTTCCGATTGTTCCATATAGACATCTTCATCGAGATCCTCGTTTAAGAATGTCATTTTAACATCCATTTTATATATATGCAAACTATACATTGAAGTTAAAGCAAATATAATCCTAATTGATGTTATTCGTGCAATTGGTGCATGTGTCAAGGTAATCTATTCCTTCTTTTTATCGATATCTTTTGGCTACTAACCTATCTTTAAAGGTATTGAGAGTGCCATCCACATGGTACTTTCTCCTAAACACCCATTTGCACCCTATAAGTTTTGATCCAGGTGGTAAATCGACTAATTCCCAAGTGTTGTTTAACATTATTGAATCTATTTCATCATTTACAGCATCCTTCTAAATGTGCTATCTCTAGATGACATTGTTTCTTGATAAGTTTTAGAATCGATTTCCACTTGAAGAACATACAGAGTATTTCTTATGACACTTTTCTCATTTCCCTCAATCAAGTAGAAAGAAATAAGTTGAGAGTCTAATTCCTCCGGTCATAGCACTTTATCTTTTCGAGCTCTTTTACTTCTGCGAAGTTTACTTGTTTCAACATCCTCGAACTATGTTTCACCTTGTGATCTTGCAGAACGAGGAAACTCCACTTGAGGTTCCTTTAGAGAATTATTATCTGAAGATAATATGTTCTTAAAGAGCTCTACTTCACGTCATTCATTAAAATTGGTTTCCAAGTTTAATAGACGATGCGCCTTGCTATTTTAGACACATCCTATAAAAGTGCATTTGATCCCTCTAGGACTTAACTTAGTCCTTTTAGAATTCGCGTTTTTACTATAAGTAAGACGCACCTACATTTTGAAATAACCAATATTCAATTTTCTCCCTATCCACAATTCATATGAAGAAACCTTAAATCTTTTAGAAAGAATCATTTAACTATGTGACACATACTTAATAAAGCTTCATCCCATAAGTTAGATGACACATTAGCATTTAATAACATAACATTTATCATTTCAACTAGTGACCTATTCATTATGTTAGCCAAACCATTTTGTTCGCGTGTTTTAAGTGCACTACATTAATGTATTATGTAATGTTGTTCACAAAAAAGATTAAATTCATTAGAAAAGTATTCACCTCCCCTATTACTTCTAAGAATTTTAATCTTTCTATTTAATTGATTTTCTACTTCGGGTTTGTATATCTTGAACATGTTAAATGTCTCATCCTTATGTTTCATCAAGTAGATATAACAAAACCTAGAATGATCATCTACAAATGTTATGAAGTATCTATTACCTCTTCTAGTTAACATTCTATTTAATTCATATATATAAGAATGAATTAAGTCTAGCAAATTAGATTTCCTTTCAACACTACGAAATTTTTTCTTAAATCATTTTAGACTTAACACATAATTCATATTTATTATGTTCTATGTTTTTCATGAAATCATTCCGATTTCAATAATTCTTTTTAAAGGAGAAGAACCAACACTCCTAGTCTATCATGCCACAAAGAAATAGACTCAAAAAAATAATTTAAATTTGTAGTTTTATTCATATTATTGTCATAGTAAAAAGTTTGATCATTCCATCACTAAAATAACATTTTGCAACAAATATACAATTCCGGAAAAGTATAAGTTTGCCCGACTCATATTTGGACTTAATTCTCGATTTTCTCAACAAATCACCACTTACAAGATTTCTATTCATATCCTGTACATGCATTACATTTATTAATGAGATCATTTTTTCCGGATGTGAATTGTAAGTCTATGCTTCCTTTGCTAACAACCTTTGATTGAACTTCATTCCCCATTTGAATGTATTCGTTATCCACTATTTGATAGATTTTGAAAAAGCTTCTATCATAGCACACATGCATGGTGGCACAAGTATCATATCACCATCCTTGAACCTTTCATTTGACTGAATTCACAATGCTCACGGTAGAAATGATGTTGTCAATGGAGTTCACTTTACCTTCTTGTGTTGGTTGTTTGTGATGTCTACAATCTCAAGCATAATGTCCTAGTTTGCCATACATATAACAAGAAACTTTAAATTTCTTCTTGTTCTTATTATCTAATTTGTTGGGGTTTGTGGATTTACTCTTCTTGAAATCCTTGTTGTATTTATTTGATTGATCTATGACATGGGTTTTGGAAGTGTCCTCATGAGAATGTTTATTCCCATCTCGTGCCCTTGACTCTTCCTCCATGCGAATATGCTTTTGAATCTCTTCTAAAGAATAATCTTGGGAACAGTGAAGAATTTTTTTTTTTATAACTCTTCCATGAAGATGTCAATTTCGCAATGATTGCACCAACTTGAAAGGTTTCAGAAAGATCAATCTTTACAGCATTCATTTTATAGATAATAACTTGCAACTCATATACTTGTCCTAACAATAGCAATTTATCCAAAAATTTGAAATCAAAAACTTTTCGGTACCTTTATCCTCAACCTTGTATTTGGTTTCCAATCATATCTCTTTTGTCGAGGTGTTCTTTGTGTAGAGATCATAGAGGCGATCAGAGAGCGTTCAGATTGTGTCATCTACATATCAATTTATCTTCTTCTTTCTTCTTCTTTTTCGCCCTTATTTCATTGGTGTCATTTGGGGTTGGATCTAGCCATGGCGCCAAGTCTGGATCCAAAATATAAAAGATCTTCAAGGTTGTAAAAAGAAACTTCAACTTATCCTTCCATCTTGTAAAGTTCGACCCGTCGAATCTTTATCGTAGCCATGGTTGTCTCGTTCAGCAACATGAATTTCGTTAAAATGAAAGGTTTAAATCTGATTATAATCACTGTCCTCGTCGCCATTGGGATAAGTACTTGAATGTTTCAATGAAAAATAGTTTGTAGAAGTAAAAAACCTTAATCCAAGTTAGAATCAAGCAAAACTAAACTTAGAAAGGAACTTTTAGAACAAATATATAAAACTTGATTGATCTTTTGATTTGGATATAGGTTTATCAATTTGATGTTTGTGATATATTTTCTGACATGAAAACTATCTCTATTTATAGATCATCAATCATTATGCATCGAAAGGTGCTAAAAACAAGTTAAAAAAGGTATAAAGTTTGATGAAAAGACACCAGAATTCAGAACTCCAACATGCATATTTTTGTACTAGGTGGCTGCTTAGTACAAAATTGGACGCTCACTCAGTTCATTAAATTTGTCCTTGTAATTGCAATAGAAGGTTGGGCGATCGCTCAACCCAAGCCATTTTTTGGCCTTCTATTTTGCTCTCGTTTTGTTTTCGCTTGTTTTTCTCGTGCTTGACCATTTTCATTATTTCCAAAATCACCTCTCATCGTTAATTTGAACAATATTCAACAACTTTAACATCCAAGTTAATGATTTTCATCACTTGAGGATCTAAATTCACCAATTTAAATAAGTTGGAGACCGAAAATCTTTTAAAGATTAAGGACATATAAATACACCGTATGAAAGGTTGAAATCCAACCTTAATTTGCCCTTTATCAATTGAGCATAGCAACATATTTAATAGTTAAAATCTCTATGGCCAACTATAGCTGCCTAACATATCTCAACAAGATCCTTTAGAAATTTCTAGCGTCCAACGGTGCAAAACTTGAATCTAAACACAAAACATGTTTGGCAATGACGGAGAGTTGGGCCAGTGGGGTCTCTGGTCCCATTGAAATTTGAGAAAAATGTTTTTTATAAGACTTTTTAAGAAAATTGACAAAACATGTTTGTGTTTGAAACACTTTAGTAAATTAGGTCTCACTGAATTCGAATCCTAGCTCCGTCACTATTATTTGAGGTGACTTATTTTAAAGATAAACTCCGAAAGTAAGACTTACGTTGACTTAATTTTAAAATATTTGCTACATGTATAGAAAAAATTTGCAGATAGCATTACAGGTACACAGGTGGCAAGCATTCATTGGACTTTGGGTAAAAGAAGTTTTGAGGCAGCCAATGAATGCTTGCCACCTCATCGTCAGTAAAAAAATCTTGTAAATGCAACGTGTACAAGGAGCTTAATTGTAATTTTAATATAGGGGAGTCCACGTTAATAATAAACCATAATTATTGTTTATCTTTAAAATAAGCCATTTCAAACGTGCCCACAATGCACAGGAAATGTTTGGGTGGGGGGGTTCACATATATATGTAATTCATATGCAATCGTGATGCATGCTACGCTATGACGATACCACGATAATATGTACACACATTAAAAAAGCCACAAAATTACATACCAGATAACATTGTATCAAGTTTCAATGCCATTGAGTTACTCGTCATAAGTTAACTTTTTGAAATTGAGACAAGTCCAACATTAGCATTCAGCAATGCAATGGCAGTGGAAGAAAAATTGAAAAATCATTAATAAACTACTAAGTTCTATCCATAATAAAACCCAAACAATAAGATTAATAAATTGATAGCAAAATCATCCAGGATAGTGGTAGTGTACGCTAGATTAATCCTTTTGGCACAATTATCTATAATTTGAGCACAAGCTGCTCATCAGGCTTGGATGAATATTCAGGCTGCAGCTCTTGAAATTGGTTTTGCTCTCTTACAGTCCTGAATCAACAAAAAGGGAAGCAAAAGGAGTCAAAACATAGTCTCAAATATTATGTAGCTCGGGGACGAATCATTACATATTATAGCATCAGAGCTGATCTCTTGCCCTAGATAACAATTGCCTACCACTGACGTGTTGCGCCACATCAACTGTCATGACTTACTTTTTAAGGTGGACATTATAACTCCTGCCCATTGTGGGTATGAGATCATTTCTAATTATAGCATTGCCTAGAAGTAAAACTATCTTTAAAATTTTTTTGCATTGGAAATTCTTTTGGCTTTCAAATGTACGGTGTGAAGTTGCTTACCTATCTTTTCTCTTTTCAAGGAAACGATGAAGTGATGATCTTCTTGCAATTGGCAAATCTGAAACACGAAAATTTCATAAGTAGTCCATAGTTAAAACTTTTTTTCTGAAAAGAGTAAATTATTTTGTCAAAAGCTATTACCAGAACCACTGGCTTCAAGTTGTGGTGAAATCCTTTCTTCTGGTCTAGAGCAAGAGGCTACAGCACCACCATTGTTCATTTTCTCTCTGTTTGAATTCAGCAAAATGCCTCTAGCCTTATGAGAACCACTAGCTTCGGGTCGGAGCATAAGCCTTTCCTGTGCCTCATTGCAGGGATCGAGCAAAGCACGTTTAGCCTTACGAGAACAGGCGGCATCAGGTCTTGGAGGAAGTCGTTCTCGTGCAGTAGCGGTCGAGGCCACGGCATTACTCGGGTTTAGTTTTTCTTTAACGTGGTTGGACAATATGCCGTGGAATTCCTTGGAGCTTTCTTTGCTAGCAAATTCCACAAGTTCTGTAACTTTCTCAGCTGGATAATCATCAAATACCAAAACTTTACCAGCATAAAAGATAGTCAATTGGGCATTCTTGGACTCCACTGTTGCAGCCTCTCTGCTCAATTCATGAAAAATCTCATTCATTACATAGCGCCTTCCAAAAAGTTGCAATCTTCTTTAATAAATTTGGAGTCGACTACAAAATTTTGTTTTCGCCACTTTATTGGGTTGATTGCTAAAGTCAAAAGTAAACCACTCTAAGAATAAAACAACGCAAAAGGTAAAGCTAAAAACCTTGTAACAGCCTTATTCGAGGCATCGTGTAAATTACTCGAAGAACTCGGCATGCCTCGGCGAGGAACGGGCTCTATCGACATATATTGTTCAGTAGATGGTTGAACTGATTGAGGAACGGGCTCTATCGACATATATTGTTCAGTCGATGGTTGAACTGATTCTTCGATATTGTTCATGAATTTCGTTTTTGCAGACGCAGCAACTTGAGATTTGTCCGCTTTCACTGAAAACAACCATATCATACAATCATTTTCTTATCTACATCTCACTCTCTTTGAAAAACACAGAGAAAGAAACAAGACATTTACCTATGGATTCAAGGCTCTCCACTTTATCACCAATTTCAAAATTCAAATCTCTGAAACTACCTTTGTCCTTGATAAATTGACTCAACAGATTGCACGTATGAACAAAGTTGGATTTCTCCGGTGCCTTACGGGCCATTTTCCTATCGGAAAAATCTTGCGAATTCCACATGTTTTATAAAACTATTTCTCGAGCCAAGACTTCGACAAAATTCTGAATTTAAGGGGAAATTTTTTTGTTTAGTGGGGATTTAAGCACGTTTAGATTGCCTTGGAATAAAGAATTGGAAAAAGAAAATGAGGGGAAGTTGAAGAGCAGAGTACAGAGTACAGTTGAAATAATAGAATTGGTAGACACGATAAAGTACAAAGGTGCAAGAAAAACGAGCTTGAATAGGGGAAATACTATGAAAAGTAAACTTGATTGGTGTACGTTATTTATGCTATCAACTTGAAAGATGATATTTATTTCCATAATGACCGTTATACCCTCCAACGTAATTTCTGCCATGTTTCTTGCGAGAGACTCACTAAAGGCAAAGCCAACGTTATTTGTAGGTTAAAAGTCTTTCCTCACTGTCCTTTTATACTTATTTGTTATGTACTAAACTTGGGTCGTAGTTATCACGTGGGTCGAACATGACTGGGACCCGTTATATGAACTTGATTCTCAGCAATAATGTAAAGAGAAATTGCATTTGAACATAAAAGTCTCCCAAAGAAATGCAACAGATACTCACATGGGGCCACCCCCCATGTGAGTTAAATATTGCAAAATAAAATAGGCCCTACCTGTATGTGTGTGTTCTGTTGCATTTTTGTATGTGTGTGTTCTGTACACCCAGCAAAATTGTAATGTAAAGGTTCTATTTGAGTCCCAATTTTTAAAATTAAAAAAATTTAAATTTTTTTTGAATTATATGTTCTTTTAATAATAAATTTTTTACATGTAAATTCATTTTTTTTTTTACTTTTTAAACTCATTCTCAAAAAAATAACTTTTTACAAAATTCATTCTAAAAAAATGGTTTACAAGCAGGAAAATATTATTAATTATAATGATAATGTTACGCCTCGCCACCGAAACTCAAACAGAAGCCCAAGTGTCAGCCATTAACAAGCTCGACAAAAACAAAAACTACCCATCATCAAAGATAACGAAGCAAACATGCCTCAACCACGAAGCTTCCTTCTGCAAGTCACTTAGGGTGCAATAGCACTTCATTGAAGCGCGATGTGCAAGGCTGAAGCCCATGTTGCCAAAGTGGATATGAATCACAATGTATGAGGCCGAAGCCCACATGAGCAGAGTGGAAGCCTCCTAACCAAAGGAGCATCTTTCATCGTCGGCTCTCCTAAGAGATCTTCTGTATGCAAGATCCTATGAAAGTGATGAATGTGACCTCTTACGCATGCATCATGTTAAGTCTTATCAGCTTACATAATAGGCACATAAGCCTAAACCATAGTATGGCTACCTTTTAGATAACATTAAGCCCTTGTTTGTTTCCAATTATTTTCAAAATACATTTTTCTATCTCTTATTTTTAACTATATATTCTTCATAAAAATAATATTACATGCAAATTCAAATTTTTTCCTTATTTTTTAATCACACATTTTTCATCAAATCACTATTTCAAAATGTATTTTTGACTAAAAATGAGGCTTAAACAAGCTCTTAATGCTGAGGGCCTAGGACGTTTATTGTGACAACCTATGATGGGGAGCTTCGATCGATAGAATGAAACCGCGTGCTTCTTCATCCAATGACCACCACTCCAGCAATGCTACTATAAAAACTCACAACTTACACAAATTCAGGAGTAAGGCAATTCTAATTCTAAAACATTGTATGATTGCTCATCTCCAAATTTGTACATATTCTCAGCGTTCGAATACTTTTGTGGTTTGCACCTTAAAGCTCGTCCTACAATCATTATATTTCTTTTCCTCGACTGACTTGATCATCGAAGTACTCGCGGCCACATTTCTCACCACCGGAGAAGGTCACGGATGACTAACGATTTATCTAAATGTGTAGGAAATGAGCTTAAGTGGATGCAAGTATGCCTGAGATCTGTTGGCCACGTCGAATGTACAAAAATCGAGATCGACGAATAACATCCAGATTTCCTTTGAGAAAAAATAAATTAACAAGCAATTGTAATCTCCATTTAACAACAAAATTCGAACAAGAAAACACTGATTTCTAAAGTGAATAATAAATCTTTTACATGAAAGATGTAAGCCACAATATGCTAAATAAATGAAACTACATGCTCCAAGTGCATTTCACATAATGTGTTCTACCTCCCCACCCCCAAATTACGTCGTCAATTGCCATACTCGATACAACACTCCTTCTAGTGTGGAGTATTTTTGGAAGTGCACTGCAGACATTTTTGGCCTGGAGTTTCAGTGGGCTCCTTTTTCTAAGACAACGTCGTTTTCATGGCCTTGGGGATGAGGTTGGGGTTGGGTCCGTGTTGGTAGTGACAATATTGTAGTGAGTGTAGGTGGTGGAGGAAAGTGGGGAAGCGAGGAGGAGGCAAGAGGACCAGTCACAGAGACAGTGGAATGAAAAAATATGAGGCATGGTGAATGGTTGATTGGAAACGGTGGCAGAGCCACACATTTTTTATTATAGAATAAAAAATCAAAATATTATTTTTTAAAAAAAATAATATGATGTTAATGAAAATAAGTTAATACATTAATACAATTTTAGCCTATGCGATTTTATACTTTGAACACGTCGTATAATTATATCATTATAATAAAGAATTGGAAAAAGAATTGCCTTGGAATAAAGACTTGGAAAAAGGAGCTAGGCTTGGAATTGGGGGTAACGGTTTAGGTGGTTGGCTAAAATGGGAAGGGAAGGTTGGGAGGGAAAGATAATTATTTTGTGAATGGGGTTGAGGTGGGTGAGGAAGATGAAGAAATTTCTCTTTTATCTTTTTTTTCGTTTATTTAAATGTTTTAAGTTGTAAAATGTAGATTTACCATTTTTCCTTTTTAAATATGGTCAAATTATGATCTAACGCTTGAATTTTGGTCAATCAACGAATACTTGGACAGAACCCATCAAGATATCCTTCTATAGCACATTTTTAAAAGGTTTGAGACATATATACTATTTAAAGATTTGGTAGGTTTGTGACATTCACCGTAAATTTCCTTTATTATTATTATTATTATTATTATTATTATTA
>CAIGRB010079653.1:29375-43661 GCA_903798255.1 Fraxinus quadrangulata | reverse complement strand
ATTCGAATTAACTTTCCTTTAATCGAAACAATTGAAATTTGTGATTTTTCATATAAATTAAATAATCTACTTATGAATGACCTAATTTAACTAAAATAAATGCAATATTATTCCATCCAAAAAAAAATAAAAAAATGCAAGATTATAACTGCAAGTTTTATAAATATATGATGATGAAAAACGTACTAGGATCCCAAATCCCCTTATATCGATCCCCTTTAATCTCGAACCTTATAGTTTGATAATACGATTCAATTATGAAAATCAATATTCATAATTTGTTTAACAATCTCTCTCTCTCGAGTAGAATTAAACTTATTTTTACATGTTATCTGACTATATTTCATAATGGATGTGAACATATAAAAATGCATTAAAAACTTATGAACAGCGATATATTTTTATTCTCTATCGGACTCTACGATAATTGACACTATGTATAACTTATTTTCAATCTTTCGAAGGTAAAATAAGTCGCAAAACTCATACAACTATTACATATATAATTGTAGAGAAAATTAAATCCATGTCAATTATTCAATAATTAAAAACGTACTTTAAACGTAAAAAATAAATAAAATCACGAATTAAATATTCATGATACAAGGTTGATCGAAAATCCAAGCACTAAAATTACTTAACTACCCATAATATTGGAATTAAATAAATAAAGTTTAAACGATATTGACGAAACGTGATTAATTCTCAAATTTTAGAGCAATTATTGATTATTAATTGAACAAAAATTTGGCATTAATTCTTTAGTTGTTGCTGTCCGCTCTCATCCGTGGTTTTTCTACCTGTTATTTTGTGCGTGTATGAATTACTTTTTTCTCAATTTCCGTGCCACCCCCCCCCCCACACAAAGAATCCAATTGAATTTGAGACTTCGCTATGGGTACATAAATTTTCACATAATAGTTCACATAATTACATGTGGCTCATGTCCAACCGTTAATTCAAATCTCATACTTTCACATCTACCGGATGATTGCCACATCGCATTATGTATCCTTCTATGTACATAAATTATGTACAACAAACATTATCCTTGAATTGGAGTACCCCATGTACGTCTCCCTGCGAGTTGCCGTCTGTGTGTATACATCTTTTTTCCAACCAACAGCCACCAGTCCTGTCCAATAGATTATATTAATGTGGAAATTACACACACCACTGCAATTTAAATTAATATTCAAATTTTACATTTTAACTTTTTTAATTCTAAAATTACTATAACCAATAAATACATTCACATCTTTAACTAATCAAAGAAAAGCTACAATCACTCCACGAAAGACATACTCCACTCCAAATCACGCCCAAAAATCCCCAACTTTCAACACTAAGGTCACTCGATCCAGAAAATTCACTGGAAAATTCCCCACTTGGACTGACTTTTGGCATTTCGTTGTTCTTCTCGGTTAAACGGTCTATAGTTAAACAAGAATGTTAGAAGTTTATATCTCTATGGTTAAGTTTTAAGTCTGTACTAATTATACAGTAGAATTTTACCTCCGAATTACATTTTGCGCCTTCAGAGCCAGATTGCAGCAGTTATCTACAAGACTCCCACCAAAACAACTGCTATAACAACAATTTTCGTCACATTACTGTTGCAACCTGTTTTGAGATAAAACCATAGACGAAATAACTACTTATCAATTCCTCAAAAATACGAAGGAAAAGGAATTCATGAATTTCTTTGGTTGGTAAGAAGATTGATTATGTGTGTTATGAAATGGATCACAAGATAATGACAATAATGAAATAATGAATATTAAAACAAGAACACAAAAATTTACGTGGAAACCCAATTCGGGGAAAAAAAATCACGGGCAGAGGAGGACAATCCAATATAATCAATAGTTTTGTGTTACAATAAAAAGATCTCAATGTTCTCAATTGAAATCTAAACTCTTAACAATGTTTTCTCTCTTTTCTCTTAGTTGTCTTAGCATTACAAGTAGTGACATTTATATATAGGTAAACCTTAGAGACAAGTTGTAGAGCAATATGAGTCCAAAATCGTGTCAAAAACGAAAATGGGCTTGGGTTGGATAAAGCCGAGCGACAGTCCCTTGCTCGAGCGAGCGACAGTCGGGCAACGAAGTCTCGGGTTATTATCCACCAACTTTGCTTGAGCGTCCAGCTAGCGTCAGACTAGCGAAAATGTGATGACTTTTTCCTCCGGTCCATAATTTTGATCTCTTCAAAATACTCCAAATTAAACACCAATACCCACTAGAATTTGGGTCAAACCCCAACAAATCTCCACCTTGAACCAAATTCCAACACAAAGAATTCCAAGTTACAACTCAAACAATAAACACCATTCGAAAAATCGATCAAACCAAATCGAGTTGGGTCGGTTGTTACGGTTTAAGCAACCAATCCATTAGTTAACCTATCTAACTTGCTAATACATTTTTTTTATATTTTAAAATTCATATTTTTTAACATAAAAACAAAATAATAAAAACATAAATATAAATCTTTCTCAAATAATTTGTTTATCATTTACGTTTATTCTATCAAAATTTTAAATTCCAAAAGGAAAGAAAAGCAGAGAAAAGAATTGATTGTTGTAAACTTTAAATTTAAATGGTAGCCTTACTTTTTATTTTGATATAATTGTTTTTATTTACTATCAGATATATATGATGATTTTAGGAAAATCGATCATTTATATATATATATATATTATTGATACGCATATATTATATATAGGTAAATAATTTTTTTAACTCAAAGTAAGTAAACAATTTTTTTAAAACCTGGATCATTGTCCAAACCGGGGTTGGAATTTTCCTGAAGCGACCAAGTTGGTTTCAGGTTTTGGTGGGACTTAAAACCAACCCAACTTGAACCATGCCCAAGCCCAGGCCCAGGCCCAGTCCAGTGCTAGAAACACTGAATTGCACGAAAGACAGTCGGGGACCCATGGTAGCAAACTATTACTTTGTGCTCTCATGTTTTATGAACACTAAAGAACGATGCAGCTGGTACACAAAGGACATATTAAAACTCTTCATAAATTGCACAGTTTTATTTTCATACAAGTATTGATTAACAAAAGAGAAGAACAACTGCAAAGTATATACACGTCTCTGCGTCTGTATTTTCGTCACAAGAACAAACTTCTACTAGAAAGAATCCTCATAATCTGACTAACAGAGTTCCGACATTAGGGAGTACTCAAAATCTTCATTAGGCTCTATAGCGTTCTCCATCATCTTCACTACATCTGACATTTTCGGTCTGTGCTCTGGAATTCTTGCCACGCAACTCATTCCAATTTCCAGTATTTGTTCCAATTTTCCTATATTATGATACCTAAATATATGTGCATCAAACACTTCAACATCCAGCCCCTCGTTAAATACCATAAGGTGAACCCATCTAACAAAGTTGTCAATCTCGTACTCGCAGTAGCCTTTACAATTCATCGGGGAATTCCCGGTGAGAATTTCAAGCAGCAGGACTCCAAAGCTGTATACATCAGATGCTTGGGACACTTTGCCGGGGTCCATGACTTCCGGAGCAGCATATCCTGCAATCCACATGAATGGTGGTGCTGTCGGGCTTATCAATTTCCCCAATCCAAGACCAGGAATGCAACCACATTCTTGAGAATTTAGGAGAATATTTGAGGCTTTTATATTTCCATGTATAAGATTTTCACCACACTCTGTGTGGATATGAGCGATTCCTGGTGCTGTGCCAATTGCAATTTTTAGTTGGTCTTCCCAATTCAAATGAATTCTATTTCCTTAGCTTCTTCCTGCACATTAAGATTGTGAATTCAATTACGGTTGTTTCAGCAACAGTACAGGAAGTTTTGATTAAACATACCATGTAGCATGTCAGAAACGCTCCCTTGCTTGTAGTGATCATATAGAATGAACTTATAATCCTTGGAGAAGTGGAATCCACTTGGCGTAACCACATTCTCGTGCTTGATATCGCCCAGTAAGTTCATCTGCTGCTCAAACCCGACTCTTGAAACACTCACTTCTCTCAATCTCTTTACAACTATTGTCTGTCCATTTTTCATTTGTGCACCATATGTATCCCAAATGTTCCCTGTCCAAGTATCTCAGCAGAAGCGTACAATAGATCTTGAAGATCAAATGCAAGATTACAACCCTCAATAAATACAATTTTGTCATCAAAAACTGATTTTTCTTTCTTTTGCAACTTTGTGTTCTTTAAGTAAGCCGTGACTTGGTTAATTTGTTGTTTTATACTGGTTCTTGCAGCTTTCATTTTGGGTACAGTATATGTCTTATGATCCCAATTTCTCCTCATATTGTCCACCATTTTCACTTCAGAAAGTGAATAACTCAAGCTATAACTGGAATTAGGAATGGAGGTGGTGCTCAGGCTACAAGAATCACCTAGAGCAATTTCCCTGAACTCCTCTCTTCGCAACACTGCTTCCACCAATCTCTCCCATTTGTCATGGCTACTCCTATACATTTCTATTTGAACTTCAGCCCCAAAAACATTTTTTAGTACATCTACATGCACCTTGGAATTTTATAGATGAGGCTCTCTATCGTAATTGACAATGGAATATTCCTTGAAAAACTCCAAAAATGTTATGGACGATCCGAATCGATCTGATTAGGTTTGATATGCATAGTTATAGAAGACCAGCACCGAAAATAGACTACATTTCAATTTCAAACACAAAACCAATGATTTTTCTTGTCTTCTCAGGATGGATCTTTAATAAGACATAACGTCACAATACTGTATGTAATTTCCCTGATATTATAGTAAATTGAACTTCTCATCAAACGGAAAGACTACAACACTGCATGGTCACTTGTTGTTGGAAATTATTTTTAGATTCCAAAGAAAAACAAAGCTTGAAACTTATGCAAGTATGTTAACTGGGGCATTCTAATATGATTGAAGTTTCTAATCTGCTCTTCACATTTTAATGTGGACAACCTAAATAAAGCTCATGGTCGATCTCAAGCTGAGTCGAGATCTGTTGACACCGTACCTTTTTTTTGTAAAATCTGAAGTAGAATTCTAGAGACAGATGTCTGAACTTTCTTCTAACAGAACCACTTGCATACTTACAGCGCTTTGGAACAAGTCTTGTGAGTAGTTCAGCAGACAAACCAAGTGTCCCTCCAAATTTGATTTCCCAACGAAAACTAGGAGCTCTACTATGGAGTCGTTCATTATTTTATCATGTCAGCGTTCTGATTTTTCAGGAGATTTACAAGTCTCGGGCAAAATATTAGATTTCTGTATATCAAAAATTTTAATTCTTACTGGAGAGAGCAATTGGTGACACTGAATTTCAAATCGATCATTTCATTTCATGTCAATCCAATTTGGATTTCCTCTCCTGCTCCCTCGTAGATGGGATTCGGAAAGTCTGAAGGGAGGAAAGGCGATGACCACAAGACTGACTCAATGGTTGATTCAATAGAATTCCAAAAGCGAATTGAAATATTTGGAAAACCCCCCCGAAAGTCTTGATTATTTTTTCAGAAGCAAACGTACTAACAAGGACATAGCCAATCTTATAAATAAGCTGAAGTTGCGACTGTTTAAATGCAGAATAAGGTAAAAAGCAACTAAATTGACAAAAGGAAAAAAAGAAAAGAAACACTTAAGGGACCAATTAAAAGATTTGCCAACAAGTAATCAGGATGGATTTGATGACCATTTACATACAGCAAACAATCAGACTAATTTTTTGGGCTAATTGTGTCCATTTGCATAAGGAGGTATTTTATTCAATTTGTGTAGAATTTGAGATAAAGGTGAAGACATCAGTTCTGGCTGGCATTGCTTTCTGGCATATTGTGTTTGTGCGAATGCCACACTGAAAATAACGTTCAAGCTTTGTTTTTCTTTTTGTTTTCACTTGGTGGCAATTCTGTTGCGATGGACTCTTTCCGTTTGATAAAAATTCCACTCGTTAAAATTTCCTGGAAATTATCTGTCCAAGCTGTAGTATCGTGACATTTTTGTCTTATGGAAGGTTTACCCTGAGAATGCAAGAAGCATCATTTGCTTCGTGTTTGGAATTAAAAAGTAGTCTTCTTTTGAGCTTGTCTTGTGTAACTACGAATATCAAATCTATTCAGCTCCTTTTTGATCATCCATAACATTTTGGAGATTTTCATGGAACATACCATAGTCATTTACGATAGTTAGCTGAATTTTAAAATTCTGTTTGAAGTTTCAGTAATTTAAGTGGCATTTCTTCTTATTTTACCATTCCAAGGCGTAATAAATGTTCAAAGAGTGTCTTTCAGGCAGAAACTCAAATAGGAATGTATAAGGGCAGCCATGACAGCTGGGAGAGACTGGTGGAAGCTGTGCTGCAGAGAGAACAGCGCCAAGAAATTGCTCTTGACCATTCATGGAGCTCGAGCACCACCTGCTCCTTTTCTACTTCCTGTTATAGCTCATGTGATGTGGATAACAAAGTGAAGATGGTGGAGGAAGAAATGGAGTTCATCAACCTTATACTGAACCCAAAATGAAAGCTGCACCAACTAAATTTAGACAACAGATTATCCAAGCCACAACTTCAAAAATTTTAAGTTGCAGAAAGAAAAATATGTCAAGAAAGTCGTATCTCAGACGGAAATTACTCTCGACAAAATTGTATTTTTCTAGGGTTGTAATTTTGCATTTGATCTTCAAGATTGTTAGAATTTGGGTGTTACTCGAATTCCTTGTTGAAGTAATTGAATAATTCTATTTGAAGTACACGTCAAGAAGAATTCAATTTAAAATGCTATTGGAGTCCTATGTCAAGTTGAAGTTTTATTTTGGAAGCCCATTGAGAGTTGGAAATTGGTATTGGACTTGAAGAAGAGTTCGGGATGAAGAAAACAACTTGGAACGAAAAAAAAGAGGGGCGTCGAGGCGCTACCTGTGTCTGTTTCGGGATTTTGCATTTTTCTCTCCTTTTTCATTTTGGATTCGACTTTTGGCATTATACTTCATCAACAACTCTACTAGGATGGTTGAGACATCCCCTACATGTTCCCTATAAATATAAGACTCTTGTATACAATTTTATAGTGTGAGAAAATTGATTACTAGCTTTTACGATCATTGTAATATTTCACCATCTTCATTATTTGTGGGGCAATAAAATTTTCTAATTCATCTGCCATATTTCCTTGTCTTTTTTTATTCTTTTGCTTGTGATCAAATACTTTATTATTGTGTCATATGACTTCAATATCTCAATCCGGTGGTTGATTTCATATCAAGTGGTATCGAGGTATACGTGATCCTTGAATCCTCAACAATTGTTATTAGAGATTCTGTGCATAATTAACACAAGTGATATCAAAGCCTAGGTTCAGCAGTTCTGCATAGTGCAATGTTTGATTTGTTCGAGGTTTTTGTTCGTGATGGCTTCCATGAAGTATGACATTCCACTTTTGGATCAAAGCATTATATTTTCATTATGACAGGTTAAGATGCGTGCAGTACTCGCACAACAGGATTTGGATGATATATTGTTGAGAATTGACAAAATGTCCGCAACTTTAACCACGGTGGAGAAATTATGGAAGGATAAGTAGACAGTTTCTCACATTCATCTTCATTTATCGAATACCATTCTTCAAGATGTTTTGAAGGAGGGTTCAACAGTTGCTTTATGGTTGAAGTTGGAGCAATTGTACACGATTAAAAGTCTGACAAGTAAGTTGCATCTCAAGCAGTATTTATACTCTCATCGAATGGCAGAAGGAGGATCATTGGAAGATCACCTGACTGTATGTAAAGAGATCGTCACTGATTTGGAAATTTTGGAAGTAAAGTATGATGAAGAATATTTGGCCGATGAAGTTTCTTTTACCTTAGAACAAGACTCTTTCCAGATTTAATATGGACAACCTAAATAAAGCGTATATTTTCATGGTCCTTTTTTTATAAAATCTGAAGTAGAATTCTAACAGAACCACTTACATACTTACAGCGCTTTGGAACAAGTCTTGTGAGTTTAGTTCAGCAGACAAACAAGTGTCCCTCCAAATTTGATTTCCCAACGAAAACTAGGAGCTCTGCTATGGAGTTGTTCATTATTTTATCATGTCAGCGTTCTGATTTTTAAGGAGATTTAACAAGTCTCGGGCAAAAGATTAGATTTCTGTATATCAAAAATTTTAATTCTTACCGGAGAGAGCAATTGGTGACACTGAATTTCAAATCGTTCATTTCATGTCAATCCAATTTGGATTTCCTCTCCCGTTCCCTCGTAGATGGGATTCAGAAAGTCTGAAGGGAAGAAAGGCGATGACCACAAAGACTGACTCAATGGTTGATTCAATAGAATTCCAAAAGCGAATTGAAATATTTGGAAATCCCCCCCGAAAATCTTGATTATTTTTTCAGAAGCAAACGTACTAACAAGGACATAGCCAATCTTATAAATAAGCTGAAGTTGCGACTGTTTAAATGCAGAATAAGGTAAAAGCAACTAAATTGACAAAAGGAAAAAAAGAAAAAAAACACTTAAGGGACCAATTAAAAGATTTGCCAACAAGTAATCAGGATGGATTTGATGACCATTTACATACAACAAGCAATCAGACTAATTTTTTGGGCTAATTCTTTGTGTCCATTTGCATCAGGAGGTATTTCATTCAATTTGTGTAGAATTTGAGATAAAGGTGAAGACATCAGTTCTGGCTGGCATTGCTTTCTGGCATATTGTGTTTGTGCGAATGCCACACTGAAAATAACGTTCAAGCTTTGTTTTTTTTTTTTTTNTCTAGGACATAAGTGTAATTAAAAATTATAGTTTCTATACGTATTCAGGGTCCTAAATGATGATATTTTGTTATTCTTTGGACGGATTAGTGCCTATTTTGTTATTTATTGCTTTTATTAGGAAAAACTCATGTTTGGACGAAGAATTGGAAGAAAGAAAGGAAAAAGGGCTAAAATGAAGGAAATCCAAAGTTTTGGGGACTAAAGTGTAAATATTCAAAAGTTGTGAGGGACCTTAGATGAAGATTTGAGAGTACTAGGAGTCAATTAGATGAGAAAAGAAGTCAAATGGATGAAATATAATCAAAGTATTATCAAACATCAATTTTCAGTCAAAAGAGTTATGCTCCAGATTTTCTACCTCAAATTGAAGCTCATTTTTGTCATAGAAAATTCTTGAATTGGAAAATTATATTTTAAAAAAATTGTAGCCCTTTGAGTTAGATTTCTAATGCACTTCGAATTGTCTCAATCGAATATCGAGAAAGAAAGTTATGATAAAAATTCCGAAAAAAGCTCATGATAAGCCTAGGCGCGCACCTAAGCCTGCAGAGGAGGAGCGTTTAAATACCAAAACTTGACTAGAACATGGAGGATCTCCCTAGACCTAAAATTCATATATTCTACATATTTTTGGAGGCAAAGAAAGTGATCAATTCATCAATCAATGGCAGGATTTTACAACATTATTGAAGATTTCTCATCTCTTTTCAAGATTTCATTAAAAAAAGTGGATTTCTCCACTTTCGTCCATCATTTCTTCATCTGGGTCATGTTATCCCATATGTACTTGTGTAATTCAATATTTAGGATGATTAGCTAAGTTTTTTTATTGTATTGAATAATTGAGGAACCCTATTTTTGTTTATTTTAATATAAGATTTTAATTTAGGCATTTCTTGTTATTTTTTGATTGATTTAGCATTTCCATTGCACTATTTAATTGTTTGGCCATCAATTGAATAGTTAGTTACTTGTAGTGTAAGAATACTCATAATAAGTTTAGAATGTAGTAAAATCAACACACAGGCAATATGTATTAGGAATAATATCTATGGCATGTGCAATCATGTAGATAACCTAAACTAAATGCATAATTTTCATATGAATTCAGATTAGGAATAATGTCGGATTGTGTTAATCATATGTAGGTGTATATTGGACAAGAGCATTTAACATATTAGCGTTATCGATTGTACAAAATGCATGAAGTTAACTAGTTTATTAATTGAAATAGATGGAATCATGAATCCAATACAATCATTCACATTTGATAAAATCACAATTCACTTGCTTTATTAGTATAGATTAGAAGTAGTATAAACAACCACAAAATCACTCTTTTGCTGTCACTACTAACTCAAATTTAATACTAACCATTGAAATACATTTTAAACCTTATTTCCCGTGGGAATGATAAACTCGAAACTCACTATTTCTATTACTTGTACAACGGTCTGTACGCTTGTAGGTTTCAACATAACAAGTTTTTGGTGCCATCGTCGGGAATAATGGTTTTAATTTTAGTTTAGTAGTTAATATTAAGTTCAATTTTTTAGGTTTTAATTGTGATATCCAATCTTTTCTTGTTTCACTCTTAGGAATAGGGCTGGACATGATCCGGTTCAGTTCTGAACCAAAATTTTTGGGTATTTAATAAATCGAACTGTCGGGTCCAAATATAATTATGGAACTGTTCGGGTTCGGTTCCGTACTATAATTAATTTTTTTAACATTTACAGCAACACTACATAAATACAACTAATGACATGTTCACTTCGATGAGCAGTTGGAGAGGGGAAGTCTGACTCGACAGTCGGCGGCTTCGATTGGGCATGTAGAATATAGGTTTTCAATTTATCAAATGATTTGGGGTTAGTGGACATATGCTTACCGAATGAAAGCATGAAATTGGAAATGGAAGGATACAAATTTAAAAAGGCCTAGATCTTGGGCTAACAATGAATTAATATTTGGGCCAAAAACTAATTTAGAAATTAGGTTGGATTGGGCTACCTAGGCATGGACTTAGCTTGGGAGTTGGAGCATTAATCACTAAATTAGTTAATTTGCTAATTTGTTTAGAGAAAATTAAAATATTTAATTAATTCAATATAAAAAATTAAAAAATTATTTAAATTCTGTTCTTATTCGGTTCTTCGTCTAGAATCGATAACTAAACCAAACCCATCGGTTCTCGATTCAAATACCTATTCGGGTATTTAACTTATGAAGAATTGCTTGGTTCAGTTCGGTTCGGGTTTGGTTCGGTCTGATTTGATTTAGGAGTTTTGTCCAACCCTATTTAGGAGGACTCTATCGATTTATGCAAGTTCTTAACACAATCGAGATTCTCCCTATAAATCCCGAGATTGAAAGGACCTTCAACCAACGCAGGAGAGAGAGTAGAAAAGAGCTAGGGTAATGGTTGGAAATCAAAATGAAGTTCAAGATGCACTACAGGAAGCAGAAGATGCACTTTCAATTCAACAACCACCTCATGTTCAGCAACCACATCCTGTTCAGCCGATATTAGTAGGGGATTATGTTAATCCAATGTCAGCTCCAGTTTAACCTGTAATCATCTATCCGCCCTTCGGACAAGCTAACTTCCATATTCGACTAGATGTTATAAACTTCTTCCAGAATCACCATGACATCAGATTCTACATGAAGGCCACGGTGAATTCTCATGAACACATACATGCCTTTATCATGATGTGCAAAGTGATTAGCTACGAGGGAATCTCATAAGATGCATTTTGAATGCGTCTATTTCCTCACACTTTGAAGGAGGCCGCAAAAGTATTGATGTTTTCGCAACCTCCTGTGAATATACAGTCATGGAATAACATGGTTCAGAAATTCACCATGAAGTTCTTCTTGCCAACTCGAGTTCATCAAATCCAGAATGAAATACATACATTTAATTAGAAGGACCTCAGAAGCTACCAAGAAGCATGAGAACGGTATAAGAGTTTGTACAGGTCATGTCCCAATCTATATATTCCTAAGCAAGCTTAAGTGTACCTCTTCCACTATGGTATACATCAGGAGTTAAAAAACATGGTAGATGCTTTAGCGGGAGGATCGATAATGACTATGGCATTGGAAGATGCTTATGAGCTGTAAGAAAAAATAGTAGAAAATTAGTCAATGTGGCCGAGCGACAGGGAAGTCTAGAAGAAAATAGCTGATATACATAATGTTGACACAATGATAGCATTGAAGGCAAAAACGAGAAAGCTTGACACTTTGACCTATTCTGTGAATATGGTACAAACTCCAATTTTAGTGTGTACATGTTGTGGGGCAGATCACGTCACTACAAGCTGCCCTTTAACTTTTACTCATATAGGTCAACCAGAAGAGGTCAGTTATGCACAAAACTTCCAGAGATAGTAAAATTACCCCAACAATTATCATCCAGACTGGAAAAGTAGCCAAACTCCTCATGGGCTAATAATCAAGGGCAAAATAATCATAATAGACCACCAGGTTTCCAACAGCAGCAACAACATCAGTAAGTGGGAAGGCCGTCGTTGGAAGATTTGCTATCTCAATACATTTTAAAGACTGGGGCCAATTTCAAGAATCAATAGGCTTCTATCAAGAATTTGGAACATCAGGTGGCATAGATAGCAGCTGTAATAGACAACAAACCACAGGGGTACCTTGCCTAGCGACATAGAAAAAAATCCATGAGTGCAGGTACTAGCAGTTGAGATGCGAGTTTTGAATCTGAAGAGTCGTCTTCATTCATCACCACCACTCAGGTTCATGCCATCACCACTAGAAATGAGGTTCAACTATCGAAAATTATTGTAAGAAGGAATGAGACTAAGGATACTTAGGTATCTACAAATGGCAAGGAACAAGTGGAGTATTCTAAAAAAAAGCAACATAGAAGGATCATCAAATGCCTTTGGACAGTCCACATGTTGAGGTAACAGGTCCTATCAAAGTACTTGTACAACCAGTACCATTTCCTCAAAGGTTGAAAAATACTACGCCAGAGAAGCAGTTCCCAAAGTCCCTAGAAGTCCTCAAAAAGCTACATGTCAACGTCCATTTCATTGATGTGATCCTTCAAATTCCAAACCACTTCAAGTTCTTGAAGGAGAGGTTGACTTAGAAGAGGAAGTTGTTCGAGCATGAACCAATAGCTTTATTTGAAGAGTGTAGCGCGATCATTTAGTGCATGATTCCTCCCAAACTTAAAGATCTAGGGAGTTTCACTGTACCTTAATCCATAGGAAATTTACGTGATATAAATTGTTTAATTGATTCAGGAATGAGTCTTTTATTTAATTCCATTGCTTCTTTACAGGAAACTGGGATTAGGAGATCCTAAGGTGGCATCTATTATCCTTTAGTTAGCGGACTGATCACCAAAGAATCCCTACAGAATAGTCGAAGACACACTTATCAAGGTAGTGGAGTTCATTTTTCTAGCGACTTTATCATTCAGACATAGAAGAGGCATATCAGATACCAATAATCTTGGGAAGGCCATTCTTGTCTATAAGCTGAGCCTTGCTGGATTTTGATGCTAATGATATAGTCCCAAGGGTTGACGATATATAGCAGAGCTTCAACATTGAGAATCCAATTAAGCAACCCTCATAGTTTGTGGATTGTCAACGAGTGAATCGTTGAGAGAGCTACAAAGGTAGGCTAGACGCAAGATGAATTATTGGTAGGGACAACAATTGAAACATGATTGTTTGGAGACTCAAGGATGAGCCGAGGAAGTGCAATAACTGCATCAAGTGTAAGGTTTAGAACTCTGTTTTCAAGCCACCATGAAGATTCTAGAAACAATACGAGTCAAGCTAAGGACTATAAAACAAAGTGCTTATTGGGAGGCAACCTAATCCTTTTTTCCTGTTTATTTATTATATTTCTAGTTATAGAATAATTTAGATTAGTTATTAATTTTAGTTAGGGAATCATCATCCACTTCTCGTTTTCTCTTCCTTGAGATATTAGTTGTTGTACTAGATGTTTAAGCTAAGTAACATATGTTTCAGGTTTTTTGATCCTCAATGCTTTATTTAACCGCATTGTGCAGGAACAGAAGTCACAAAATACTTAAACCCACATTGACCAAGGAGACAACGTGAGCAATATGACAAGCTTGCCATTGGATTTCACTCCATATCAGGGGAGTATTTTCTTCCTTTTCTTTCCCACCCCTTTATATGCAGATTTAGGATTTAAGACATTGAGGACAATGTTTAGTTTAAGTTTGGGGGTGAAAAACATGAGTTTTCTTTTGATTTTGTGAGTTTTTGTGTGCTTTTATTACTTAAAGATATATAGAAAATAAAAAAAATGAACGATTTGAAAAATTCCAAAAATATTTACTTTTGTGTGCTTGTGTGAGTTAGTTTGTGTGGCTTGTAATGAGGAATACATTGAATTATGAATTGATTTATAAATGGTGAATAAACTGCATGTTTAGATTAATTTTTATTTTTTCATATGAAGTTTGATATATATATTGAGCAC
>CAIGRB010079653.1:0-19306 GCA_903798255.1 Fraxinus quadrangulata | reverse complement strand
TACCTACAAAATACAATATAACATTAATTAGGTAGAATTTAATCCAAAAGAGAATAAAATATTATGATTTAGGGTCTCGTATAAGTGTAGAAACTACGCTTATCAACTACGAATCGAGAGGTGAGTTTTAGATTTAGACCATATATTGAAATCCAATAATTTAGTATAACGTGTAGAGATACATCTACTAGTTATTGTGGTCATTAGATAAATTCTTAGAACTACTATTTTGTTTAACTAAATTTGATTCACATAGAGATATGAGATTGAATTAGTTAAATAGACTCAATGAGAACTCGAGAGGGGTAAATTGAATACAATAGAAAAATTCGATCGAACACGACATTATGTTATGAATCTTGAATTTAGATTTAAAGGTGATCAATAGATGAAATTGTTATGCCCAAATATTCATATTTAAATTTTAAATCGATCTCTGTATTCATCCAATTATTTTCAAGCATTTAGATAAAAAATTACAACACATCACAACAAGTTGTGATACAAAGGTCTTGCGATATAAAAAATGCAACAAGTTTTTGACGTTGTTGTTGGGGACTATTTACATTTTGTCTTAAATTATTTTATTTTTGACTATTATTTGATTAATTTATTTTTTTTAATTACAGAAAAGGTGTTCGCTGTATGATCCGTTCCTAAGGCGACAATATACAATCGTTTGATCCGAAAATAGAATGTACATTCAAACGCAGTCTTAAAGAATACCAACAAAATAGAAACATTAGATGACTGATGATCAAAATATTCCTATCCATATACAGCCGGTTGGACAAGTTGTCGAGAGAGTAGTGGTACAGTAAAATCAGCAAAATGAGTGAGTGGAGATAAATGAGGGATACTTGCCAATCTCAATGTTCTTGACGCCTATAACAGCGCCAGTGCTAGTGCACTCCAGTATTGTATATCAAGATTTTTGGGTAATTAATTTTTAGATAAGGGCGGATTGGATCAATTTGACTAGCAACACTCTCTAATTCTACTGGTTATCTCATGAAAATCCAAACACACATATCTCCAGATTTCTTAAAAATTATCAGAACTTCTATGCTCCAGGAGTTAATGAAGATGCTATCAAGTTGCCTTTATTCCCTTACATATTGTTAGAACTCATGGAAGTATTACTACATGGGAAGAATTGATGAGAAAATTCTGCAACAAACTCTTCCCACCGACGAAAGTAGTAAAAATTCGATAGGAAATTCAAAATTTCCAATAGAGAGATGAGGAGAGCTATCACGAGGCATGAAACAAATTCAAGGAGCTAATGAGAAAGTGTTCAAATCATATAATCACTATAGGTAATCAAGTACAATACTTCTACACTGGAATTTCACCATTGTCAAAGTCTTGGGTGGATTCCTCTGCTAAGTAGTTCAACAATGTATGGACTTGTTTGAGTTACTTGCCACTACACATTCAATATTTTCATCAGAAAGAGTGATACTATAGAAGGCAGCTAGAATTTATGAATTAGATAGCATGGCTTCCACCAATGCATAGATTGCTGCTTTGACAAAACGGGTGGAGTTACTGGTAAAATCACAAACACAGGGAGCACATGCAGTGATGGCTAGTCCATTATCTAAAAATTGTGAAGCTAATCACCCCACATAAAATTGCTTATCTATGGGGTTTCTCGAAGAACAAGTGAATTTCATTCAAAATGGTTCTCGCAATTTCAATCCACATGGACAAATGTAGAACTAGGATGGAGTCATTACCTGAACTTCAGATGGTCTAATAATTATCAAGGTAAGATTTCAAATAATGCCCAGTAAGAAAAAAAAATCATGTTTGGAGGAGATATTCAATCGGTACATGCAAAATGCACTCCAACAAATTAATACAAACTTTCAGAATCAGTAGCACCTATCAAGAAGTTAGAAGCACAAATTGGTCAGATAACTTAATAGCTTGCAGAACTCCCATAAGAGACATTGCTAGGAAATACAATGATCAATCTAAAAGAGCAAGTGCAAGCTATTATAACCAGAAGTGGAGTAAAATTGCTAGAGATGCATGTGAAGAGGCCAGATAGAAAAGAAAAGAGACAAAAGTTGAAGAAGCCAACAAGGAAGAAAATTCTACACCAAACACAATAGATAAGGAAGAGAAAAAGGAAACACCAATAGTAAGAGTACCAAGTCCAATCAATGCTTATAGCCACCAATTCCTTTCCTCAACTATTGCAGAAAAAGAAGTTGGACAAGTAGTTTGCCAAGTTCTTAAGGTTTTCAAGAAATTGCACATAAATATCCCCTTTGTAGATGCAATAGCATAAATGTCCAGTTATGCCATTCTTCCCAACAAGAGGAAGCTAGAAGAACATGAGACTGTCTGCCTGAACGAGAAATGTAATACAATTATCTTGAAGAAGCTACCTCCTAAACTGAAGGACCCAGGGAGTTTTAGTATACCTTGCACCATTAGTTCTAATTATTTTGAGCATTCCTTATGTGATTTAGGTGCTAATGTTAATTTGATGACACCATCTATTTAGAGGTCTCTCGGATTGGGAGAAGCAAAACTAACAAAAATCTCTTTGCAACTGCCTAATAGGCCCATTAAAAGACCAAGGAGAATAATTGAAGATGTGCTAGTCAATGTTGATAAATTTATCTTCTCGATGGATTTCATTATCTTGGACATGGAAGATGATTCAATATTCCTCTAATTTTGAAAATACCTTTTTCGCTATTGGAAGAGCACTTATTGATACATATGTTGGAAAGATGATTCTTTGAGAGGAGAATGAGCATGTCATATTCAATGTGTTCAAGAAAATGAAACACCCATTGATTTCAGATACTTCTTGCCAAGTTGATGTTCTTGAGCAGTTTGTAGCTTATATATTTGATGCAAAACATCTAAAAATTCTATGTAAAACAAATATTGCACAATCAGAGTTAGCAGATGCAGAAAGAACAGAATGTGTTGTATAGTTGGCTAAACAATCAATGGGAATGAGACATTGGCATTTGGTAATATGAGTCTTTTGATGCCAATCCATCACCACCGGTACCTTCAATGGAGAATGACCCAATCTTGAGTTAAAGCTTTTGCCATTACATCTACGCTATGGGTATTTGGGATACTTCGTTACACTTCCAATAATCTTTTCAAATGATATGATAAAGGATGAAAATAATAAGTTATTGGAGGTACTAAGGAAGCACAAAACTACAATTGGATGGACAATAGCTGATATTAGAATAATCAGTCTTACTCTTTGTATGCACAAAATCTTAACGGAGGACGAGTCAAAGCCATCAGTGGAAGTTCAACGCAGATTAAATCCAACTTTAAAGGAAGTAGTGAGAAAAGAAGTGTTGAAATTGCTAGATGCAGGGATTATCTACCTCCTTTTAAATAGTTCTTGGGTGAGTCCAGTACATGTGGTGTCTAAGAAATGTAGAATTATAGTAGAGAAGAATGAGAATAATGAGCTGATACCAACACGGTTAGTAATGGGGTGGAGAGTATGTATAGATTACAAGAACCTAAATAATGCCACAAGAAAATATCACTTTCCATTGCCCTTCATTGATCAAATGTTGGAAAGGTTAGCAGGTTACTCTCATTACTATTTTCTGGACGGATATTCAGGGTACAATCAAATAGTCATTGCTCCCGAAGACCAAGAGAAAACAACTTTCGCATGACTCTCATCATACTATGAGCTGTCTAAACTTCGATCCCTCGACTTGATACGTTAAGAAGACTACAACCAATATTTTCTAAAAAGATTATAACTCACCTAACTCTTTTTTTCCTTTTAGGAAGAAATGAAACACAAGAAACACTACTTCAATTATTGAAGCATCAAACAGAATTTTATAGATCAGGTTCTCTATGTAATTGGTACTAGAATATTGATCCTTGATAAACTCCAAAATGTTATGGACGATCCAAAGTGAGTTGAAATGGTTTGATATGCAAGGTTGCAAAAGACAAGCACTAGAAACAGACAAAGTTTCAATCCCAAACACAGCAAATGAACTTTCTTGGAGTCTCAGGATAAAACTTCAATAAGACAAGAAAAGTCAAAATACTACAAATAATTTCCAGGAAATTATAATTAATGGCACTTTCGATCAAACAGAAAGATCAAATATTCCAACATTGCATGGTCACATTCCTTCAGGAGATTTTTCAAAATGAATAAGTGAAAAGGAAAAGGAGAAATATAGGAAGTGAAAAAAAAGGCTCAATCTTATTTTCATTGTGGCTGATGTTTGAAGTATTCTTCCTCCCACTTTGGTCTCCTCCTGTGGTGGTGGTGCAAAGCTACTCTGACACCTGCAAAAGTGTGGGGAGGGGGACTCTTTCCCCAATTTTCATGCTCGCGTGATAATTAGTAGATACAGAGGAGAACTGTGCCTTTAGTCTCCAATCCCTATATACAGCTCTTGACACTACCTGTCTCGAATCATCCCAGTGGACCCGAAATGTGATATGCACCGATGATGAAAGCCAGCTGAATGTGGACTCATCACTAAGGCTAATTTGGACTTTCCTTAGACTATAAGACTTTTCTTTGACTAAAAAGAAATTTAAATTTTTTGATAAGAGTTTCCTCTCTAGTCTGGACTTGATCTACTCATAAATCTACAAAAATATCAAGCACAACATATGATGTAAATCGGGAACCACGTAGTCCTCCAACACAAAATAGATAGTGTGATATATCTACAACTGAAGAATAATAGTATGAGCTTCTATCTCACTGAGTTGAGAATCCACAAACAAGTATACTTTTCTTTTTTATTCATGCTTACAAAAATCATGATTTTCTATTAACAAATAGTTATAAAATCACATTAACATTTTTGTAAACTGTACCTTGTAACAATAATGAAATCCGCAGTAGACTCATAGTGGGCTAATTCTTGAATTTAATCAAGACTATATAAGCTAAGCTCATATTAAGAGATTCCATATAGATGAAATCGTGGAAGCGGACCTTTGATTTCCTTGGACCACGCAAGAATTCGTCGTCCGATTGAATCTTCTTGTTCCTGAATGCAATAAGGACATAAAATATAACGATGCACTGGATGAACTGTCATTGGATGCTTGGGATACTTTCCGGTGTCTGTGACTTATGGTGCAGCATCCTGCAACCCACATGAATGGTGGTGCCATAGGGCTTATCAGTTAAGCCAAGCCAAGGTCAGAAATGCAACCATATTCATACGAATTCAGGAAAATATTTGAAGCTTTTAAATTTTCCATGTTATAAGATTTCCAGGAGCTGGCCCAGCCTGTGGAGTGGGGAAAATTAGTCTGTACTCACTTTATACCTTGATCCTGCTCGTTTTTGATTTGGGGTATTCTGCTTGGTAAGATCCCACGGATGATAAATTATGCCTCAAGGGTTTTCATTTGGTTTTCTGGGGGTACATGTTGTGGTGTTAAGTCAGAAAGTATGTCCCATCTGTTCCTTAATGCCACTACGCTAATGCTATCGTCTATCTGGGACTACATATCAGGGTACTTTTGGGCAAACTTTAGATAAGGTCTGGTATGGCGAAAATGCTGTTTTCTAAAGAAATGAAACAGAGGTTCAACCCACGACTTGCTGCAGTATGGAAAGCACTGATTATTTTGGGTGATCTAGACAGCAAGAAACAAATCTATTTTTGAGGATGCAGAAACTCCAGTGCACCGGTTGCGGATTTTTTTTGTTAACAGAGCAGAAGAGGCAGCACTTCTATCAGTTCTATGTCATGGGGGCATGGATAACTCTATGTGGAAAAGGGTGGTGTTTAAGAGTCTCTCCATAACGGGTAATCCAGAAAAGGTCCGAAAATGATCCCAGTTCAGTGGTGGCCTCCACTACCAGCAAGATGAAGCAGCCAAAGGGGGGCTGCGTCCAGAAGGTTGTCGTGATGTTTTCTGTTACAGTAGGGGATTTGTCCAAGGGTGTTTTGCAGCTCCAATAGACACAAAGTGGGCATTTGAGGCAGAGCTTTGGGATGTTATACATGCAGTGAATTTTACCTTGGGCAAATGATCAGTGGCGGAGTTAGAAATTTATGGTTGGGGGCCTAAATTAGTTTTATTTTTTCATAGCATATCTTTGGTATTGACAAACCATTAAATGACAGAGTTCAGTATATCAACCAAATTAGTTGTTTAGATCCATTAACAATTCTACTTTTTGTCATTTAATTCGTATTTTGATGTCAACTATTTCGTATTATTTTTATCTTCTTTTCTTGTCTAAGTAGTTTTTTGTACTGTTTCAAAGTATTCATGATAAACTTTGTAAAACATCTTTCAAGGTGAAAAACCATTGAACAGAAATTTTATACCAACAAGGCAAAGATGGATGCTAGAAATTGATTTAATAATATTGATGTTCATCTTTAAATTCTTATTTTGGAGTCACCTCTTTCGGCTGAATTTCGGACTATGTACTTCACTCGTCAGGATAGGTTTTCGTTACCATATTGAAGTTTTCGTGGCCAACTTCACAATGCACCTTGCAAATCGAAAAACTGTGAAATGACGAGCTCAAAATAATGAGTCAAAAATAATTACTAGAAATGAACTTTTAATAATCCGATTTTGTTTCCATTTCAACAATCTTAGGAATGATCAAACGAGGAATTCCCCTTTTTGACTTTTCTTTTTTTGTCTTTAATACCATGTAAGACGAATTCCCTGAAGAATATGATTCGAAAGATGAAGATATATCTGTGATAGGGTCTTTCGATCTTTACGTTATCTTTTCTCTAGCGTTCAAGTTGAGGGCATCTCGTCAAATCCAAATAAAGTATCATCCAAATCCATTTGAGCAAGCACTACTCATATCTTTACCTGCCAAAGAGAAAACTAATGTTGCAATTCAAAAACGAAATATCAAACTTCATAGTTGTCACAACAAAAAATAAAACCTCGAATTAAGTTGATCAAGTCTCGCTCCGTTACCATTTGTTAGTTAAATAAAGGAATGAGAATAATATGGCAATATGAAATTCAAACCAGAATACAAAATTTACTTGGGAAAAATCCAAGGGCAGAAGAGAAGAATTTATTAATATCAATAACATCAATAACGCAGGATTATAAATTATTGTATAGAATGTATAATTGATTTTTTTAGAGATTTATTCCTCATATATAATGCAAAGAAGAGCCTAAGACATGGTGGAGTTTAATTATAATAAGTCTATACAATTATGGAGTGTTCGGAATAAAATAGGATTTAAAAAACCTGCCAAAATCGAGAATTGTTCAAATTCGATAAGACCGTTGCTCAAGCAGTGGCAAGCGGCCTCAGCGGCATCTTCACGGATAGCGAGCGTTAAAGCTCCTGTTCTGAGCACTCGAGCAGGATCAAGGCGCGTAGCGAGCGCCAGTTTGCCGTTTCCTTGTATGATTTCTTCCTCTCCTATTGCAACTTGGACTCCTTCAAGTCTTCTTCAAATCCAACAGAAATCACCAACTCCCAATTGAACTCCCAAATTGAATTTTAACTTGAATTCCCAAATAGACTTCAAATAGAATTCCCAACTAGACTTCAAATAGAATTCCCAAATAGTCTTCCAAATAGAATTCAGGTCACATCCTAATTCTAATAAAGGGATCGGTTTAGAACCAATTTTTTCTTAAAATGGATAGGCAGCGGTCATTGGTCTGAAGCAACTTAATTCCTAGAATGCGCTCCTTGAAAAGCTCAAGGCTTAGTACATCTCAATACACCTTGAAATGTCAAAGAGAAGTAAATGCCACTTAAATATTGAAACTTTGAACAAAATTTAAATATTCAAGCTCTCTATCGTATTGGACAATGGAATATTCCTTGAAAACCCCCAAAAGGTAATGATCGAAATAGATTTGATATGCAGTGTTACAAAAGACTGGCGCCAAAAAACAGACTATCTTTCAATTCAAATACAAAGCAGTCTCTGGATAAACCTTCAATAATACAAAGGTTAACATACTGGAGATAACTTCCTGGAAATTAGAATAAATTGAACTTTTGATCAAACGACTCTCCCAAAACTGCTCGGTCACTTTTTTGTTGGAAACTACTTCAAAAAATGGGCCAGTAAGGAAACAGAAAAAAGTAAAACACAGCTTGAAATGGACACAGAAAAAATAAGCTCGAACCTTATTTTGCAAGAAATCAATGCCAGAGCAATCTCCTCCTTTATCTTCAAGTAGACAGAAATTGACTGAAACCTCCTCCCATCTCTTCAGACCTTCCTTAATTCTATCCGCAAGAGCTAGAGAGGAAGTTCAAATTGGATAGATAATGAATTTGTGATGCTTCATGTAATTTGATTATATTATGCTATGCTTTATACTTGTTCCCAAAGTGACATCACATGTGTGAATTTATATTCACCAGGATGAATAACATCACCATAAAGTCCCGAGAAATAAACCACGAAAGCTGCAAAAACCGCGGTCAAAGACAGATTAGCTGGACATCTGAGCCTGGAATGCTGCAAATTGCAAAACATATTGAACTTTGGAGAGACAAACTATTAATTTGTGATTTCAAGTAGTTATGACTTCAGAGAGAGAATCACATTCAAGAATGGTGCAGCTGGTATGGAAATTACTCATCATATTGCACAAAGTATAATTTCGATACAAGTCAATATTAACAAAGAAAAGAACAACTTGCAAAAAAGAATATACCCACACATCTCTCCCTGTGTGTGTGTTCATCACAAAAAACTAACTTCTATTTGAAAGAACCTCAAAATCCGTTGAAAGAGTTTCCGAGACTAGCAATGGGCTGTAATCCAAATCCGCATTTAGCTTTCCCACATTTTCCATCATCTTCACTACATCTGACATTTTTGGTCTGTGCTCCGGCACTCTTGCAATGCAACTCATCCCAATTTTTAGTATTTCTACCAATTCTCCTATATTGGTACATATAAAATTGTTTTCATCAAATGTAACGTTCCACTCCTCCCTCACAATAGAGTGAACCCATTCGACAAAGTCTTCAGCCTCGTCGTCGCCTCTATAATTTATTGGGGACTTCCCAGTGAGAAGTTCAAGCAGCAGTACTCCAAAGCTGTAGACATCAGATGCCTGGGACACTATGCCAGTATCCACGACTTCTGGTGCGGCATATCCACCAATCCACATGAACGGTGACGCTGCCGGGATTATCAAGTTTGCAAAGCCAAGATCAGAAATGCAACCATATCTATGTGAATTCAAGAAAACGTTTGATGCTTTAATATTTCCATGTATAAGATTTCCACCACACATGGTGTGGATATGACCTATTCCTCGTGCTGAACCAATAGCAATGCTTACTCGGGTCTTCCAATCCAAATAATATCTGTCTTCTGCAAAAATTATTATGTAAATCACATTATGTTCTTTATATACAAACTATTTGTGATTAATTAATATGTGTTACAAATGACAGATAAGATTGATGGGAAAGCCAATAATTTCTGTTTAGATAGTTTAGTTGATAAAATTCAATTTGATTATACTTGTTTTAGAAAAAGTGATGGAAGTTGTGTTTAATCATACCATGTAGCATGGCAGAAACATTCCCTTGCTCATAGTGATCATACAGAACGAACTTATAATCCTTGGAGAAATGGTATCCCCTTGGAATAACCACATTGTCGTGCTTGATACTGCCTAGTAACTTCATCTGCTCCTCAAATTCTAGCATTGAGACTTTTACTTCTTTCAATCTCTTTACAACTATTCTTTGTCCATTTTTCAGTTGGACAATATATGTAAACCCAAACGTTCCCTTTCCAAGTATCTCAGCAGAAGGGCTCAATAGATCTTGAAGATCAAATGCAAAATTACAACCCTCGAAAAGCAGAATTTTCTCAAAAGTATTTTCCGTCTCAGATACCGCTTTATCAACATATTTTTCTTTCTTCTGTGACTTTAAATTTTTGATGTAAGTTGTGGCTTGGATAATCTGTTGTCTAATTTTAGTTGTTGCAGCTTTCATTTTGGGTTCAGTATAAGGTTGATGAACTCCGTTTCTCCTCGTATCCTCCACCATCTTCACTTTGTTATCCACATCACATGAGCTATGAAGGGAAGTAGAAACGGAGCTGGTGATGCTCGAGCTCCATGAATGGTCAAGAGCAATTTCTCGGAGCTGTTCTCTCTGCAGCACAGCTTCCACCAGTCTCTCCCAGCTGTCATGGCTGCCCTTATGCATTGCTATTTGAGTTTCAGCCTGAACAACGCTTCTTTGAACATCTATTATGCCTTGGAATGGTAAAATAAGAAGAAACACCACTTAAATTATTGAAACTTCAAACAGAATTTTAAAATTCAGCTAACTGTAGTACATGACAATGGAATATTCCATGAACATTCCAAAATGTTTTGGATGATCCAAAAGGACCTGAATAGATTTGATATTCATAGTTACACAAGACAAGCTCAAAAGAAGACTATTTTTTAATTTCAAACACGCGGAGCAAATGATGCTTCTTGCATTCTCAGGATAAACCTTCCATAAGACAAAAATGTCACAATACTACGGCTTGGACAGATAACTACCTGGAAATTATAACAAGTGGAATTTTTTATCTCACGGAAAGAGTCCATCACAACAGAATTGCCATCAAGTGAAAACAAAAAGAAAAACAAATAAGCTTGAACCTTATTTTCAGTGTGGCATTCCCACAGACAAAATATGCAAGAAAGTAATGCCAGCCAGAACTGATGTTTTCTCCTTTATCTCAAATTCTACACAAATTGAACGAAATACCTCCTGATGCAAATGGACACAAAGAATTAGCCCAAAAAATTAGCCTGATTGCTTGCTGTATGTAAATGGTCATCAAATCCATCCTGATTACTTTTTGGCAAATCTTTTAATTAGTCCCTTAAGTGCTTCTTTCCTTTTTTTCCTTTAGTCAATTTAATTGCTTTTTACCTTATTCTGCATTTAAACAGTCGTAACTTCAGCTTATTTATAAGATTGGCTATGTCCTTGTTAGTACATTTGCTTCTGAAAAAATAATCAAGACTTTTGGGGGTTTTCCAAATATTTCAATTCGCTTTTGGAATTCTATTGAATCAACCATTGAGTCAGTCTTTGTGGTCATCGCCTTTCTTCCCTTCAGACTTTCCGAATCCATCTACGAGGGAGTAGGAGAGGAAATCCAAATTGGATTGAAGGTATATTTCGTGCTTTAACGGCTTCATTTCTCAGCAACATTGCAGTTTTCTTCTGTTTCTTTTTCAATAATCTGAATTTATACAGTTTCTGTCTCATGGATATTAGAAATCATGTGTCTCCTAGAACTGGCATTTATGTTGTGACTACCCCCTGCATTGCAGTTGTATCGAAAAGAGTATTTCATTGTGCATAGTGAACAGACTGGAAAAACTAGAAAAGTAGAGAGAACTAAACAAGAAAGACCCTTTTACATTTGTCTAAGAATGCATCAATATCTTCTTTGGCTGTTTGGAGAGATCAGCTGAGTGAGTGGTTAAACACATATGTATTATGTTTAATATTAAGGGCTAAAAGTCATAATGATACAAGGTTCACAATAAGTTGTTTCTTGGTTCTACATTGAAATCTACAAGTGATAAACTCATTCTTAATGTGAAATTTACATTCTGAACATGTTCTTAAGTTTCATCATAGAATCTTCTGCTTTCAATTAACCAATGTAGATCAGTCCAAATTCAAGCGGAAATGAAGTCTACATATTAAGTTTATATACCCCGTCGAAACATTTCTGCAAGGCACTTTGAAATACATAAGAACACAAAAGAAACAGATTGAGAACTATTGCCTGTTATTGTCCCTTTGTATATACAGATCATCTATAAATGTGCTCTAACTGTTCTTAATTTGGTATGTTGATTTCCTTGCATAATCTTATGCTTGTAACATATTAAGGAAGTGCAATAAACAATAAAAATGGTGGGAAAAATACTTGTAGAGAAAAGATCTCAGGTTTATGTGCTGAGTAGTTTAGAAATATTCTCAAGACTACGCACTTATTTTTCAATTTGCAGGCACCAATTTAGGTCCACTTTATTTTTCTGTTCTCACACTGTTTGCAGAAAATATCGGCTGGTGAAATGGGGCTTTAGTTGATGATCCAACAAACCAAGTCCTATTTGCCCAAGCTGCTCTCTCCGGAGAACAGACTCCGCCCGTTTCTCTCATTTGTCATAGAATCTAATGAACTCCGTCTCAGATTCAGAGCCAAAGAAATCACTAGGAAAAAACTAACGAACCTTGGAATTCGCCTTTCTTTGTGCTCTATGATATAATGGTGAGAGGGAAAATGAAGGAGTCCTAATTGCTGCTTAAAAAATATTCAGATGTAGCAGTCAACCCAATGTAGCAATAACAATTCTATGTTTGGTTCATGTTGCCAAAGAAACAACTACGAAAATTTGAAGAAATATTGGAAATTGGAATTATAAAATGGTATAATATTCATACTGTTATTCTTTTTTACCTTTGTTTTCGATGATATTAAGTTAATAGGTGAAATACTCGAAAATTTCTCTCTCCTATAAGGATAGGCAGAGTTTCACGGGGTGCCTTTCTTCNATTGGCTAGTGCAGGGGGCGAACACTAGAAAGTTTAAAAGATTGTTTGAAAGACTAATACCCCCTATAATAGACTTAGCAACAAAAACCCAACTGTTAGAAGTAGATGTCTTTTTGCCGAAGAATCATACTAAAATTTTCCTATTTTATAGCTATTTTATAATTGAAATAAACTATTACATGGAATGAAAATTACAACTCAAAATAGACTAATATTTACAATGTGCGGCCGAAGTTGGGGCAAACTGCGGCTGCGATAGGGTCACGGGGCTTAAGTGAAGCTGCGGTCCGTGACACAGAATCAGGTGATTTAGAAGAACCTCCAAAATTCAGAAACAAATTGAAAAAATCAGTTGTCCTCAATCTTCACATATGAAGTGAAAAGTGTTGTTAAAATCTTCGAGAAATCTTAATCAACCAAACAAACACCAACCGAGGAGGCTCCGGTACCCAATTTTAACACTTCGGTTGCCACTAGATTTCACCCCCCACAAAGGAGGAAGATGGTGCTAACAATATCACAAAGGGAGGAAGAAATGAGGTGCAATGGTTGAACTCTCAAACGAACTACACCATTTCTCATCTATTGCACACACAGTGTACACGGCTATAGCATATATATATATATATATGGATTGGTTAATTAGGTCACCACATATGGGGCAAGTCAAGTGGACAAACCAAAGTATTGGGCCTCCAACAAAAGGCGTAATGTTAAGAATAATTGGCCAACTATTATCACCATCCAACTCAATAAATTGGGCAATCCACAAGTGTTGAGCCACGAGCAACAATTAACTCGATTAAGTTGCTTCTAGTGGCCCCAAATTGTTTTCAGGTCGAGCCATCTATTAGGCATCGATATAAATTATCCAACATCGATTTTACATCATCGCTCGAAATTTATTGGGTATCAAAATCCAACAAATCTCCAACTTGATACCCAATCAATCTGTAAGCAATCAAAACACAAAATTAATACTTGCATAATCAGGGTAACCAATAAAATTAGAATCATAGACCTTACTTCGTGTTTCGAATCCAAAACTCATAACATACCAGCTCCATATGCTCACCAAGGCTAAGGTTAAGAAACACCTAAGTAGAAGCAAATGATAATAGTAAACAATCAAGAGCAAATAAATATACGATAAAAATATAATATAGGATAACATAGAGATCATTTCAAAAAATCACGTTTACACAGAACAATAGATTAACACTAAGTTAATCAAACACGAGGCCAACACATATGCAATAAATACATAAATGACCCAATGAAAAGATCTTACCACACTTATTCTATCCCATTCCATGTTGCTCACATCTCGAGAACATATATCTCCTTTCATTGCCCACTATGCTCACTAGACTGATACTCAACTCATGTCTAACAGGTAAATCACAGTAGATCCTAAGTCTACGGGATAATCCACTATCACCACATCACTTTTTCCATCCTACGTGGATAATGGATCTCCACCTAATAGAAGTACTAAAAGTATCTCTCTCACACTCCACCTGTACAGGTCTTTATAGATGAAAACATTCAATATTTAATCACCTATCCACTCGTGATCCAAATGTCACACTCCACATCCCCGTGCAAATCACCAATGCACCTTAAGGCATTTATACTCCACATTACCATTAGACATCCTCACTACTAATACATCACAAACCCACTATGACAAATCAACCCATTTGGCGACCACAAAGGTCAGAGCTTAATATAAATTGACCCACGCACCACAAGGTTACTCCAACACCAATGATCAAAAAATCTACAAAGGAAATGGGTGAAAGTGGCACTCACAAAGAAAATAAAAGAAAGTGTTGGTTACTTTATTACACTCACAAAAAATTCTCACAAAGAGGAAGAAGATAACACATACAAAACTGCCTCACATAAACTCACAAATCAAATAGGTTCACAAAGATATAGGAGAAAATGATTGCCCCTTTTTTCTTCTTACTATCACACTCTCTCACACCACCCACGGAGCAAAATGAGAATGTCATAGATCTCAACCCACTATACATGCAAACACATTATACAAAGTAATTAGATTACTCTCAAATTTATACAAATGCAACAGAATTAAACAATCACACACAAGTAGAAAAGATTGCATGCAGATGTATATGCAGAAACATGTTTACTCTCAATAAACCTCACACAGGTCATCATTCGACCCAATGACAACATTCGCCTTCCCTACTCTCCTCATTTTTTTCTTTTATTATCATTCCTAGGACAATCTTTTTCAACCATATCAAAAAACTGCAATTAAAACATCTTATTTTTTTACTTGCCTTACACCTATACTTTCCATCAAAAGTTTTATAAAATTCGTTTTACCAAATTGAAAAATCACATTTTTTCTTTTATAAAAAACACAACTCAAAATGTATTGTCATTTTTACCAAAAAGTGCATAAAACTTTTCATTTTACCAAATTGAAAAATCACATTTTTTTTCTTTTATGAAAAACACAACTCAAGATGTATTATCATTTTTACCATAAAGTGCACAAAAACACAAAATGCAACAAACTACAACCACAAGCAGAGTACCAACATAATTCATACAGAATAGTAAAATAAAATTTCCTTAGGTCACATGCAATTCTAATAATAAAAAATTTAATTGACAACAAATTCACAAAAAAATCAAAGCAAATAATTAACAATTCCTAGGTCTACTAACAAGCAATGATTACCCCCTTCATGGTAATCTCAATCCTAACATCACCCCCCACAAGATGACTTTTAATGAGAAAAATAAATGATTATTATACACAACAATTTTAATTGCAATAATAAAAGGCAAAGAACAAATACCGAGCAGACCACATCTGAATGTCCGTAAATATCAAAAGATGCAAATTAACCACTTTAGGGCTACCACTATTTGCCCTAAAACTTTCGTCAACTGCGACAACACGAAATAGCAATCGGTGCCCAAATATCCAAGGGCAAAATCATCCAATTTTCACTGTATTGCTCAAAATTGAAAATAGACAACACCACTAGGTCTGCCTCATCATTGGGAAGAAAATGTTATTGAAATGCACCATCGGAATCCTCTCCATGCATCGCCAAGCACTGTCGTCGTGGTTGCATGTGGGCTTCACGTGCAGGCGACAAGCACAGCACCTCCAGCAATGCCTTTGTCTGGCACGGTTGTGGTTTTGGTTTTTCCAAACAGTGAGTTGTTTGGCCAGAAAACACAAAAATAGTTCCAGCATAGATGATTTTCAAGCTGTTTAGATTTCTTCCTTTTTTCTACTGATTTTCTAGCCAATTCTGGCCACTTTCCAGTAGGTTTTGGCACCCAAAAGTCACATGTTTCTCAATACAACATGCTTTGATACCATTTATTGTAAAAATCTTCGAGAAATCTTGATCTGGGCTCACTTTAAATAATCGAACAAACACCAACTGAGGAAGCTCTGACCCACAACTTTAACACTCTGGTTGCCACTAGTGACCACAAAGGAGGAAGATGGTGGTAGTAATATGACAAATGGAGGAAGAAAGGAGGTGTAATGGTTGAACTCTCAAATAAACCACCAAGAATGGCTACCTCACCATTTCTTCTCTATTGCACACAGACACCACATGGATACTGCATGTGTGTGCATATATACTAGGTTACCAAATATGGGCAAAGTCAAGTGGACAAACCAAAGTATTGGGCTTCTAACAAAAGGGTAATATTAAGAATAAATATCACCATCCAACTTAATAACTTGGGCCAACAATGAGTGTTGGACCAAGAGCAACATTAACTTAATTAAGTTGCTTTTAGTGGCCCCAAGTTATTTTCAGATCGAGCCATCACTAAGGTGTCGATACAAATTAACTAACATCAGTTTAACATCATTGTTCGGAATTTATTATTATCAAAACCCAACAAAAAGGGTAGATTTTGTGAACTTGAGATAATGAAAATGGGGACCCTGCTTGAATTATTATACTTAAAATAGATCTTAGAATTTAGGTTCTTTACACTCATGCATGTTTGTTACAATTAGACAAGAGGAGACACTATAATAGACAATCTATTCATTATGCCGGTCTTAGCAGACGTACCTAAGCCATTAACTTATCCTTTTAAGGGCAACCTTAGGAAAGCTTAAATAGTCATCCTAAAGTAGCTAGGGTGGTTGAGAATTTATTTATACATGTACGATGAAATTTATAAGTAATTTCAATTCCTTTTAAGGATCGTCTTAATGTTTAAATAGAAATCATGAGTTGAATTATACATTTAACAACATTTTCAAACTCCTTTAAGAATTTTGATCAAGAAAATCATGATATTTGAAAGCCTTTATGAATCACGATCTTTCAACATAAAAGTGGTCTAATTATTCAATCTCCAATAGTAATCTACACAAAAGAACAAGAATGAGAGATTATGATTTCTCTTTCTTGTGTTAGCAAGATTATGATAATTATGAGACGTGTTATGTTTTCTCAAAACCTAATTTCTCATTAGTGAGTGATGCTATTTGTTACACTTATACATTACGTGGTATCGACTATTTATTGGATTGGACTTATTAAACTAAATAATTTGCATCTTGGGCTCGGCCCGTTACCCACGTGGCCCATTTACGTTTTCCTATATATATGTGATTTCATTCACAACCAAGGCATGATTTCTAACACTATCCAAATTCCCTCTCCTTCTCTTGCACTCTCTTTTTATCTCGTCCGGCGTTGACTTGACTGTCAGAGTGCAAACAGTCGCTGGATATTTTTCTCGACTAGTGGCTATTGTCTCCTAACGGGAATAAATGGAGGGAAGGTGACGAATGTAAATTAATTAATTTAGGTGAATTAATGATAAATTAAAGGAGAAATCTCACCAAAATGCCTGTTTTGTGAAGCCATGGTTGGAAATTTATGTAAGAACATGAACTTGTAAATCTTTTATTGAAATGTCACGTGTCGGATGACGTGATTATTATTTTGATCTAAAAATTAGATTAATTAAAATTCCCTTTTAATTTATCATCGATTGACCTAAATTAATTAATTCACATTCATCATCCTCGATTACATCTAGCAATGTGTCAAGACAATAAATGCAACTGAAAATATCACATGTTGTTACAAAATCTAAATTGTTCGTTTATCGTTAAACTATAATCATTTCATCTATATTATGATCCAATCAATTGCGAGATATGAAAGTATATCAATCTCGATTATTGATCATATATTTCATCACACTCTTAAGTTAATAAGTAAAATGCATTAATCATATTAAAATGTTTACATCCAAAATCGATTAGACTTATGGCATAACACTTACAAAGCCATCAAGGCACTTGTTCAGAAAAATCTTGGTGACATCACTAATGCAAGCTAAGGTTTCCATTGACCAGAATATTTCCTAGTTACGTTGAGATCGTGAGTTACAACTTGAGATCCCATCTTGATCCTAGCCACTTCGATCATCTACTTTTAATCCTCATTTTACTTTTGGTCCATGACTCATGAAAACTCCTTTGATCTATCCTTCAATGTTATAAGATATTATTTAGAAAACATTTTCAACATTTTTCAAGAACAAAACTCTTTTTGAAGGGGAAGAAGATATATTTTTGTTAGGCTTTTTGCTTATGCTATGTGTACGTAATTAAAGTGTGATTTTTCACTAACGGAGCCATCTGTTGACCTCGCAGTTCAACGAGACCATATAGCCAACAGATCACAACTCATTGCTCTTCCATACGTATGTGATATACACACTTAGACATCACGTTAGACTGCTCGTGATCATAGGTCCGATGAGAGGTACGATGATGGAGGGTACTCCAATACCTAATTCAAACGGTGAAATAGTATTTGGGTGTTGATGCGACACAATAGACAAGAATATGTGTGTTAGGTTGAAAATTACCAAGTTTGCAATACAAGAACAATACACAAAATTGCATTCAAAGTTTCATTAGATTTAGAAGACACTAGGGGTAAGATTTTATAACAAGAAGGAAATTTGTTCTCCACTGGACGCTTGACATGTGTCTTCATCCTAACGACCAACATGTTAAGCTCAATTGTGTCAATCTAACTATCATAGGCCTGTAGCCATGTAACCAAAAGCTAAATAGTAGCCACCCTAGGTCTGCAAACTGAAAAGTTGATTGAGCATTGTATGACAAATTTTGTATATTAAAAATAGAATCATTACAAATTTTATTTTTGAGAAATACAAGTGGATGTTGATCTTTTTGTGCCTGCAAAACTACAAAATCCTCTGATTAATGATCCGAGAGTTTAAAGACGAGGGGCCACATGGTTTGAATCTTAGACTTTGAGATTTGGACTTAAATTTAATGTAATCTAGAGATTAGAGAATACTTTGATCTTCTGGACTTGTCATTGATTTACTTGAATTTGAAGAAGACTTTGATCTTCTTGGTATTTCTAGACTTAGGCTTGAGAGAATTTCTTCTCTTCCATCGGCTTTGGAATTTCTTCTACACTTGTGATTTTCTCCTGCAGTCTTTACTTGTCCAATTTTATGGACCTTTGCTCCTATTTATAGGAAAATTCGTAACAAATTTTGTTAACCAGCCAGTTATCTTTAATTAGAAAAATAATTAAATAATTATGAATTTTGGAAAAGGAGGATGTGCTTTTAAATTTTATGGGCCTTAATAGACTTTAATTTAAGAGAAAACTACCTAAAACTCTTCTTTTCAAGATTACAATTCAA
>CAIGRB010079632.1:3645-19220 GCA_903798255.1 Fraxinus quadrangulata | reverse complement strand
TTCCATCAATATAAGATATCAATTAAATGTATGTTTTCATTAACTCTATTTATTTTATTTTTATTTCCACTATAAATTTTGTTATGTCCAATACTAAAATTATTTAATTACATTGACAATAAATATCCGTGCACGCACGAAGGCACAGAGATGTCTCAGTGCCGCAAGAAGAACTTCTCCCTGCGCACATCTCTGTGGGCATAAGGGGACGTTATTTTTTTATGTATGTAAATTTTTAGATATTTTATGTTTTATTTAAAAAAATTTCCTTCTGAAAAATAAAATATAAGCTGAATTTCATCAATATAAGACATCAATTAAATGTATGTTTTCATTAATTCTATTTTCATTTTTATTTCCACTATAAATTTTGCTCTCTCCAATACTAGAATTATTTAATTATATTGACAATAAATATTCGTGAGCTCATAGAGATGTCCGTACGGGTATGGAGAAGTCTTCGTGCGCGCACAAAACACATTTTTTTTATGTATGAAAATTTTAGGTATTTTTTGTTTTATATAAATTTTTTACCTTCTAAAAAATAGAACATAAGCTAAATTCCATCAATTAAAGGTATGTTTTCATTAAATATATTTGTCTATTTTTATTTTTATTTTCGCTATAAATTTTGTTATATCCAATACTAAAATTATTTAATTACATTGATAATAAATATCAGAACGCGGACGAAGGCAAAGAGATGTCTCCATGCATGTTCCATCATTATAAGACATCAATTAAAGGTATGTTTTCATTAACTCTATTTTTTTATTTCCACTATATATTTTGTTATATCCAATACTAAAATAATTTAATTACATTGACAATAAATATCCATGCGCGCATAGAGGCACGGAGATGTCTCCGTACTGCATGGAGAACTTCTCCCTGCGCATATCTCCGTGGGCACACGGGGACGTTATTTTTTTTATCTATGTAAAATTTTAGGTATTTTATGTTTTATATAAATTTTTCTCCCTGTAAAAAATAAGACATAAGTTGAATTCCATCAATATAAGACATCAATTAAAAGTATATTTTCATTTACTCTATTAATTCTATTTTCATTTTTATTTTCGCTATAAATTTCATTCTGTCGAATTCAACAATTATTTAATTACATTAACAATAAGTATCCGTGAGTGCACGGAGATATCCGTGCTTGCACGGAGAAGTCTCTGTGATGTCTCCGTGCGGGTATGAAAACACTTTTTTTTATGTATGTAAAATTTTAGGTATTTTCTGTTTTATATAAATTTTTTTCCTTCTAAAAAATAAAATATAAGTTAAATTCCATCAATATAATACATTAATTAAAGGTATGTTTTCATTAATTCTATTTTTACTTTTATTTTCGCTATATATTCTTTTTTTTTTTTAATTTCCACTATAAATTTTGTTCTTTGCAATAATAAAATTATTTAATTACATTGTTAATAAATATCATTGGGCGAACGGAGGCACAGAGATGTCTCCATGCCGCACAAAGAAAGAACGCGCATGGACATTTTTTTTATGTATGTAAAATTTGAGGTATTTTCTGTTTTATATAAATTTTTTCCTTCTAAAATTTAGAACATAAGTTGAATTCTATCAAATATAAGACATCAATTAAAATTATGTTCTCATTAATTTTATTTTCATTTTTATTCCGCTATAAGTTGTGTTATGTCCAATACTAAAATTATTTAATTATATTGACAATAAATATTCATGCGCGCATGGAGATGTTCGTGTGGGCACTAAAAAGTCTCTGTCATGTCTCTATGCGTGCATGAAAACACTTTTTTTTTATGTATGTAAAATTTTAGATATTTTCTGTTTTTTATAAAAAAATTTCCTTGTAAAAAATAGAATATGAACTAAATTCAATCAATATAAGAATCAATTAAATATATGTTTTCATTAACTCTATTTATTCTATTTTTATTTTCACTATAAATTTTGTTCTTTCCAATAATAAAATTATTTAATTACATTGACAATAAATATACGTGTGCGCACGAGGCATGGAGAAGGAGTGCATATGGAGACATTTTTTTATGTATGTAAAATTTTAGATATTTTTTGTTTTATATAAAATTTTTATTTTCTAAATAATAGAACATAAGTTGAATTCTATCAATATAAAATATCAATTAAAGGTATGTTTTCATTAATTCTATTTTTATTTTCATTTCCGCTATAAATTTGTTATGTCCAATACTAAAATTATTTAATTACATTGACAATAAATATTCGTACACTAACGGAGGCATGGAGATGTCTCTGTGCCGCATGAAGAATGATCGCACATGAGACATTTGTTTTATGTATGTAAAATTTTAGGTATTTTTTATTTTATATAAAAAAATTTCCTTCTAAAAAATAGAACATAAACTGAATTCCATCAATATAAGACATCAATTGAAGGTATGTTTTCATTAATTCTATTAATTCTATTTTTATTTTTATTTTCACTATAAATTTTGTTATGTCCAATACTAAAATTATTTTATTATATTGAGAAGAAATTTGGAAGACGAAAAACTAATAATCATGTTACTTCAATGTAGCATACAAGTCTGCTCAAGTGATTTTTATATGTTAAAATGATGGGTTTTGTGCTCGTTAATTCATTTATTATAAACATTTTTTCGTCTATATCAATATATAGTTTTATTTCTTTACAAATGTTTCGCAATATTAATCTAATTACGCTATCATATAATGCTAAAGTACCTTCAAAATAACACAATCCGTGCATTGCACGCCTTAAAACTAGTTTTATTATAGAAGTGACAAGAAATATAAGAGATAAAGAGATACTTTTCAAACTTGAGGAAATTAAAAACAATATCAAAATTAACACTTGGAACCCATCCCTTAGTTGGATTTCCGACGTGAAATCTTGCTTTAGCTCCTTCTTCCTCAGTTTTTCCAATTTTTCTTCTAACCCCTCGATAGATTCTCATTGTTTTCAAAAAAAATAAAAATAAAAAAAAAATAATAATAATAATAAACGCAAATTTAAAATTTTTACTTATTTTTTTTACTACACATTCTCTATCAATCTACTATTTTAAAATACATTCTTAGCAAAAATTGGCTCAAACGGGTATTAAGTTTCCTCTTATTTTTGCACTTGTACTTTTCCCTTTTTTAACCTCTCCAAATCTCCAAAAAATCTCTTTCAAAAGAGAAATGGCCTTTATAGTCTTGTGTCGTTGTCTTAAAGTTTCGTATATTTGAAGTTACAAAAATGCTGTCAAGGACAAAAGAGAATTACTGAGAAGTGTTTTTCTTAAATCTAATTTTGACATTGCTTTTCCTTTTTTATTACTTGAATTTTCCAACATTCCAAACAAGCCTTTTCCATCTCTTATCGTCAAATTCTCGAAAGCTTGGATATCGACTCTTACACATCAAAACTCCAACTTCTTCTCATTTTCTTTCCAATCTTTGATGCCAGAAATCACCTTTGAAGAATGGAAAAGTTCATATCTAAGCTGTTAAATATGAATATTTGGGAATAGTTTTGATGAATTATGGTTTAATCTTGTGTATTTATTGTTTATTAGGTAAAATTCAGTGAATAGAAATGAAATTTTAGGAAATAAACGAAAATCGACAAAAAAAGGACGATTTTCAAGTTTGAGGACTAAAAAAATAAAATTAAAAATCATCTTAAATTTCATCTGCCATGCAATCGCCTGGTATAAAATCCTTGCGTATGAAAGGCATTTTTTTTTTTACAGCCTCTAGCAAAATTCTATCTTCCGTGCGTGAGCAAATGATTATACCATGCGTAGGCATGGTTCAAATTCCGGTAGACGGCAACAACTTTCCTCATTTCAATCAAACTTTTTTGGAACCCAAATTAAACGTGTTTACCTAATTTCACCACCTATATATACAAGACAATGGATAAAACATTAGGAATCTCTTTTTAGCCTCTTAATACACATCTATATCATAATATTAGTGAAAAACAAGAGGCCAATTTATCATCTTTTGAGATAGCAGATCGAACCTAGCAAGAATTGAAGGCGAATTATATCAAGATCTTCAAGAATCAAGATTTGGGGTTGAAAATCAAGAACAAGAAATTACTTCCACATACTTCTTGTCTCCATATTCATTTCGGGTGATAATTTTTCATTATTCTTCTTGTAATATAATAGAAATCAAGCTAGGCTAAATTCTTATTTGTATTGGATGAAGATGAACCTTTTATTTGTTTATTTTTAATTCAAAGTTAAGTAGTTTAGTAATTCTTGTGTTTCTTAATTAATTATGCATGATTTGTTGCATTATTCAAATGCTTGCTTACCATTTAGATAATTAGTTGTTCGTTGTAATGGTGAGAGGCTCTCAATAGGTTTAAAACATTGCATGATTAACACGAGCAATAGATGTTAGAAATATGATGTATGATGTATGCAATTTTATTGATAATCATGTAATTGAATGCATTACTTTGCATATGAATTTGGATTAGAAATATAATCTGGTCATGCTTAGAATATAATTAACGTATCTTGAAAAAGAAAGTTAAATACAAACACCTTGTATAGGTTGGGCGGAGCTTGAAGAAGCGAGCCCCTATCAGAGAAAGCCATTGCGCGCTAGCCTAGCTAGCTAACTTCAGCTAGCTGTTTGTTAGTTGTAGTGCTAAGATTATCGATTGTCATGATAGCATGAATAACACTAAACTACATTGTTGAGAATTGAAAATAGATATTATAGGCGGATTCTAAAATTCAATACATTCCATATAAGTTTACAACCAACGCTTTTACATACTTCGTAGAATAATTTAGAATGACCACAAACAATCTCTTTTGTGTTACAATAATTCGAATTTGATAGAAAACTAATACACTTGGATTAGAATTTATTTCTCATGAGACGATACTCAAATCATCACGTATTACATGTCATCGATCCCGTAAGCATGCGAGATTCACACTAACATTCATAGTAGTCTCATTACATACTACTAGACTTGATGACAAAATATAAGCAACGTGACTCTTAGACTCTAGAGAACTACCGACAAACTCTTGCTCACCATTCGACCTTCTGGAAATACATTTTGGAGAAGGGACAAACTGATACAGCCATATTTTAAGTCCCCATTGCAGTGCCACTTACCCAATTTTCAAATCCTTTACAAAACAAACAGTTGGATGAAATTTAATAATGACATTGTTATCTCTAGTTAGCTTTGAGACATTTAGAAGGTTCTTTGTATTTCTAGAACACGCATTCAGTTTCAGATCAGAGTGATTTAAAGGAATATAATATTAACCAAAAATGAAATATCCAACTGTTTACTATTACCAAGAGCTAGTTTCTTCTTACCTAAATATTCATCTTCATGTTCATTTTGCTGAGATCTACAGTGATATGATTTGTAGCCCTACTATTAAAATACTAAGCATCATCCCCAATATTTTCTGGTTAGGTAATAAGGACAGCTCTGGCCTTAATTGTTTTGAGTGTTCCTATTATTTGTAGGACCTCCCATGTAGTTAAAATAAGCCTTGTGAAGACACCTCCATGCCGATGGCCATATTTACCGTAAATTTGAAAAGTGGGCTTCTCTTCTTCTTTAGTTTTCTTTCCCATCTTCCTCAAAAACGACCTATACCACATCACTGTTGTTTATGTTAGAATTAGCGTGTGACCTGACTTCTATTTTGAATCATATTCGAAGTCTATTTAACAAATTCTAGTTAAAATTCTATTTGAAAGTGCAATTGGAAGTTGAAATTTGTGTTGGACTTGAAGAGGTCAAGATATGGACTAGGGAGAAATTTTTAAATTTTTTTCGCTACGAGCCCACTAGCCTACTACTCGAGCAACGCCGTTGAATTCTATACAGAGAGCTGGCCCCCACTTGGCGCTAGCCTGGGGCTCTAGTAACAACTCGTTCGACCCAATCCCATTGTCACTTTTTGATGCATTTTGAGCATTCATTTCCATATATAACTCTACTTCTAGAGTTTGAAACACCTTCTATATATGTACTTAGCTTTTCGATATATTTTAGATTAAGTTAGACAAAGTTGTGAATACAAAATCTTTGTATTCTATCTCCATATTTTAGTGAAATCTTCTTTACTCTGCAAATTATTTTATTCTTGTGTTTTTGTGATTAATTATTTCATATTGTACCTATAATCTTGTATTTTCTTCAACAAATTGGTATTGGAGCAATCTGATATCATCTTCATTTTTAACAAACTGGTATCAGAGCTAAAGGCTTGGAAATTTTTGGAAGATCAAGGTTTTGATCAAATTAAGAGCCCAATTCATCTTTCAAGTAATATCTTTAGGACGTTTTGAAAGAGAAGTTAGTCACTGCATTATGATTGAAATTAGAGCAATTATGTATGACAAAGAGTCTAACTAGCAAATTACATTTGAAGTAACGTTTATATTCTTATTGTATGCCAGAACGTACATTTTTTGAAGATTGCCTAGTTGTTTTTAAGGAAATCGTCGCCGATTTAAAAATCTTTGAGGTTAAATATGATGAAGAAGATTTGATTTTGATTTTTTTTGCACACAATCTTATAGATTCGTGACACTTTTGCTATCGAAAAAGGCTATAATGTTCTATATTTAAAAGAGAAAATGAAGCATCTTGTTGAATCTGAGGTTCATGGAGATGTCCTTATTGTTAATGGTGGTTGTGCAAGGGGGAAATTAAAATCTAACTTTAAATTTTATAATTATTGCAAGAAGAAGGGACACTTAATAAAAGATTGTTATAAGTTATAGAATAAAGAAAAATTGACTGCAAGTTAGCAATCAGAAAACTTCAGAGAAAGCTATAATTGAAAAAAATGTCACAATGATGGAGAACTTTTACTTATTTTTGACTACGACTTCAAACATGATGAGGATTGTACTGTTGATACAACTTGCATTTTTCATATGTGTCTCAATTGGGATTCATTTTCAACATATGAAACCGTTTCAAAATATGTTGTGGAAATGGGAAATAATATACTTTGTAGGATAGTTGGTATTCGTTGAGTTAAAATAAGGATGTTTGCTGGGACAGTTAGAACACTTGATGTAGTGAGCCACGTTCCAAATTTGAAGAGAAATCTTATTTCCCCGAATACTCTTGATTCAAAAGGGCACAAGTGCACTGTTGAATATGGAGTCCTGAAAGTTAATAAATGAGCTCATGTTTGATTGAAGGAACATAGAAAATTTTAGTTAAATGTCTTGTAATGTTATACATAATCTCTAACCAATCAGTATATTTTAAGAATTCAGGTGGATTTGGATTGAATTATGTACCGTTAGAGTCTAATTTGAGATCTTCTTTGAAGAATACATATTGGTTGAATTTAGAAGTTATGGATAATGTTACTTTGCTACCATTATTGGCAGTGCTATTGTATTTAGTTGTTATTAACAAGTCCATTTTTATTATAAGCCTTTGCATGGTACAATGCTGCTGATTTAGTTGAATATGGTTTGAATGTGGTTACGAGTGTTGATTTTAGACAAGATCCTTCTTTTGTTGCATTTAGTTGTGGACCTTGTGGTGATTTTATTTCGGAGTTTGTTTCCGTCTTGTTTGGTGATGTTCGAGTCCGGTGTTTGGAATTTTGTTAATGCTCAATTTTTGAGTTTTGCTCTAGTTGCGTGGTAGAGTTTCGGAGAATATCTTCAGTTGGAAATTTTAATTGGGACTTTCGTTTGCGTTTTTTTAATAGTTGAAGTTTATTCCTTGCAGTGAAATTTGTCTCTAGATGGAGAATCTTTGCAGTTTACTTGTTGTCGTAGAATTCGTGTCAAAGTGGAGTTGTTGTATCAGAGCAATCTGATATCATCTTCATTTTCAAGAGTTTGATGGTGATCTATATTGTTTATAGACTTGATTTTGGTTCTAACCTTAGTTAGAAAATGACTGAAGTTGTTTGGATCAGGCTTGAAACTAGAAAAATTAGCTGAGAGCTGTGTTAAGATCAAATTGGCTGGCGATTTTTTGTTTATGATCATAGCACTATAGGAATTCAGCCTCTCCATATTTTCTTCATAGCTTAAGAGAGTAGTTTGTACCTTTTCCCTTCAAAAATTCATTATCTATAACCTGAAAATCCACTCGATCTCTTTCACACTAATATGTGGGTGCCTATCCCAATTATTTCACAAGCTGGTTATCACTACTATTGTACACTTTATAGATGACTTTTCTCGATTCAATTGGATATGTCCCTTGAAACACAAATCACTAACACTTTCAGCTTTCATTCACTTCAAGAAACCTTTTGGAGCATGGTGGTGTCTAATTTAGACATCATTGTCCCCACACACACAAAATGGAAAAAGCCACGAGCACATAGTCAAATTGGGCTTACTCTCTTGGCTCAAGCTTCAATGCTTATGAATTATTGGTAGGAGGCCTTTCAAACCGCAGTTTTTCTAATAAACAAACTACCTATACCAGTTCTGGATAATGTGTTACCTTAGGAAAGACTTTAGAAGAATTTGAGATCATAACATGGTCACAAATTTCAATTTCATTCACTTAATGTGTCTACTGGGTAGAGTGAATCGCAGACGTGATCTTTGATGAAGTAGAATTTCCTTTCAAATATGGTTTTTTAAACAAAAGTTCTGTCGATACTCTGGTCCCAGGTTTTGTATGCTCATGGTTTTCTTTGTATGTGTAAAATTTCAGAGTTCTCTTCATTTCCAACCGATACTACACCAGATAAATCGTCTTATGCAGCATTACAAGTTAATACTCCATTATCAAGCATGTGTCCAAACTAGAATTCTCATCCAATTACACCTTACCTTACCCTGACTCGTCATCTCAAGCTGAACAACCATATGAAACTCAAACAGAATCAACACCTTAATCCATTCCTCAATCTTAAACACCAAAACAACCTAACCAATCTTGCCATCCAATGATTACTAGAGCCAAAGATGGGATCTCTAAACCAACAGCATACTCTCTTATTGTTCAAAATGGTGCAGATTTTGTCAGTGACATACATATAGAACCTGCTACAACAAAAGAAGCTCTTAACTCACCTAGGTGGAAGAGAGCATTGGATGAGGAACATGAAGCTTTGATGAAAATAAACACATGGACTCTAGTACTATATTCCTAGAATTACAATCTCATTAGAATTATATTGGTCTACAAGTTCAAATAAAATTCAGATTGGTCGATTAATAGGTTTAAAGCAAGATTTGTAGTCAAATGGTTCTGCCAAACTCATGGAGTTGATTAGTTAACAAACTTTAGCCCAGTTGTTAAAGCGAGCACAATTAGAGTTATCCTAACCGTTGCATTTGCCAAGAACTAGAAGGCGAGACAAATTGATGTCAACAGTGCATTTCTAAATGGTGAACTTGAAGAGAATGTGTTCTTGATGCAACCAATGGGTTTTATTGAACCAAACTTTGTAAATTAAACAAAGTATTGTATGGACTCAAACAGGCTGCAAGAGCCTGGTTTGACAAGCTCAGGCGAACACTGAAAGATTGGGGTTTCCAAATTTCAAAATCAAATTTATCATAGTTTATTCTCAAAAATGAAAATAGGCTTCTACTTGATTTGATCTATGTTGATGATATTCTTGTTACGGAACTTTATTTTGCCTTTATTCAGAATTTTGTTCAAGAGCTCAAGATGTATATTATTGAAAAACCTAGGTGATTAGCACTACTTCCTTGTGATTGAAGGCCAGAAAGATGAAACTGGTCTCAACCTTAGTCAAGGTATATAGCTGATATTCTAAAAAGGCGTCAGATGGAAAACTTAAAATCCTGCTCAACTCCCATTGTTACAAGTAAAATTTTCTCAGTTAATGATGGAGAAGCCATGAAAAATCCGACAATTTTGAAGCATAATGGGTGCACTTCAGTACCTGATTTTTAAAAGACCGGAAATTTCTTTCTCCTCGAACAAATTAAGTCAATTCCTGCAATCGCCTACCGATTAACACTGGAATGCTATCAAAAAATGGGGTACCTTTAAAATTGGTATCGTCAAAACCCCTGGGGGCCTCTTTTCTTTACTATTTTCAAACCGTCTTCTGTTTTCGATTTTTCAATAAAATGAAAATGCGTTCTCTTTCCTATTTTCGAAAACGTGTTTTTGAAAACGAATTAAAAATTTACAAAGAAAACCCAAAAAGATAATTTTGTCGTTTTTGATATTTTCAGTTATAATCCAGCAAAATTTTCAAAACGCATTTTTGGTGTTTTTAAAACAATTTTTCAAAATGCTAAAAAGAACACATTTTCAATAATTTCAAAATGGACACTCAAAACACAAAATTCAAAACTCAAAACACAAAACTCAAACACAAAGAGAACAACTCCTTAATTTCCACTTTGAATTTTCAACAATTGCATATTTCCATAATAACCTTTTGAATTGTAAAAGAGAAAAATGCCCTTAAGTGAATAATACAATTTACAAAAAATCATTTTTATCTAAAAGACAATGCTACCGTTTTAGTTAACAAGTAAAAACTAAATATTTCCCACGCAAAATTTCAAAACCAGCTAACTTTTCTTTTATGTTTATTCCAACACAGTTAAAAATTCTCTCATTTTTCATCAGCTCCAATCTCAAAATCTCAAAAATTGATCAAACACTGAACAGAAAATCCTTTTTTTTTTTACATATATCATTTCGAATCGGTAAGTATAGTATCCTTAATTTCGTTTTTGTTAAATTAGTTTACGTTTTTAATCGATAAATCTTATTTCGACATAGAATAACATGTAGATAAATATTTTTAACAAATCTATAATTTTTTTAAGCATAAACAACAAAAATATTCATCTTTCGTAACAGTCGGTTGTTAAGCTGCTTTAAAAAAAATCATATAGTCACTTGATTGGGCTAATTTTTTCAACTATTTTTTATAATAAAAAATTCTATTTCGTCATGCAGATATGTGTGTGATTTCAATTTGTTACTTTGGTGATTTCAAATTGGATGAAAAAATTCAATAGGTATGGAAATGATTAAGTGATATACATGGTGGTATTTCAATTTTCATAACATCGAGCACATCATATGCGGAAATGTACCATGATTTACAAAACAAGTTGAAAGTCAATCTCTCTCAGTACGATATGGAACTAAAATTTAAATTCAACGAGCATTCATCCATTTCAATTCCACCTATGAATGTTGCTTCTGATACGGAAGTAAATTATCTATTTAAATTGAACAACATGCGCACGATGGAGATAGCTTGGGAGGATGATATGGTTATTCTTGAGACAGTTGTTTATTATCGTGATCTAACTGTTACACAAAAAATTTCATCGATAGTTCACGATAATGAGAATGATAATGAATTTACGAATAAAGATTTGATTGTTTTATCTCATCAAAGATATGAGTGGGGCGGGAGCGCATGGTCTGGATCGAGTGGACCGTTATTTAATTCTTCGGGAGTGGTTCATGATAATGAGGATTTGTATGTCGAGTAATTGTTTGGAACAAAAAAGATTTGCAGGAATCTGGCATTGAATTGCATTGAAATACAAATTTGAGTTTAAGGTGAAAAAATCAAACAAGTCATTGTTGACGATTGTTTACGTTGATGACAGTTGCTATTGGCATTTACGAGTGACGAAGATGGACACGAATGAATTTTTTGTTGTTCGCAAGTATATACGAAAAACATATTTGCACATACTTACGAAGTGGGAATTCGTCAAAATGATCATAAGCAAACCCGAGCATGATTTATTGGTCGACGGATAATGTACAAGTGTTAAGGACTCACGGACGATCTATAGACCTTCAGACATCAATGATGTCTGTCGAAAGTACGGAGTGGTCATGAGCTACCAGAAGGTTTGTAAAACTAAAGAATGCGCGTTGGATGACTTAATGGGCTTGGCCGAGGAGAGATATGTTAAATTGGCCAAGTATTGCCATAACATGTGTACAACTAATCCTGGCTCTATATTTTTTATTGAGACGCATGACGAGAATTGATTTAAGTATTTCTTCATGGCTCTTAGACAATACATTCAAATTTACCCTCTTACATTTGCATAGTCAATAGCGATAATGATCTGTCAAAGTGTTGGTTCTTCACAAAGTTGAGAGAAGTAATCGGGGAAGTCGAAAATCTTACCTTTGTAACTGATCGGGGACCATCTATAATAAATGGTATCACTGAAGTTTTTCTCGAGGCACATCATGGGTATTGTATGTACCGTATACTAGACAACTTGAAGACTAAGTATCAGGGCAAATGTATTGTTTCATTGTTAAAGAGAGAGGCCGAAGCTTATAGCGTTGAAGAGTACAATAAATTTATGGTGAAAATAGGAAGTAAATCATTACGACATGTGAGTATCGAACAAAAATGAAAATTGAACATTGGGAGAGATCACATTTTTCAGGACGTTGATACAACATGATGATGGTAAACAATACGGAGTCTCTCAATGCATTATTCAAGAAGGATCGATAGTTACCAATCCTCACATTGATTCAGAACATTCGTAATAAGCTGCAACAGTGGTTTTATGACAAACGTGCGGAATCACAAAGTTACACGAGCATGCTAGCCCCGACTCAGGAGGATAAACTCTTCTAGGCAGATGTTACGAGAAAGTTAAATGTGGAACCACTGGATGAGTTGCACTTCTATGTGAAATATCTACGTAATATGGCATACATGGTGAACTAGACTGATAATACCTGCACTTGTATTCGATTTCAGTTGAAGAGTTTTCCATGTGAGTATGTAGTAGCGATGACTATGTATAGAGGCTTTGTAGCGAGAATCTTATGCTCTATTTATTACACGGCTGATTATTGGAGAGCAGCATATGCTGAAATTATATTCCTTCTACCGAATGAAGTCGAGTGGAAAGTTCCTGACCATATTTTCTCACTTAATAGTTTGTTGCCACCTGAAGTTGAACCGCGTGATCCTTGACATTCACGTACATCTATAATACGAGAGTAATCTCGATCATATAAACGCAGTAGGTATAGAGCAACGTGGCATACTCGCTAATTTTGTACAAGTCAAATTCTCCAAAATGGCAATTAGATCGATGTGTAATAATTTCATTGATAATTGAACAATATTAACAATTTGTTTACAATATTTACAATTATTTCACAAATAAATAAACAATTAAATTTTCGGTATTTACAATTTGTTTACAATATTTACAATTATTTCACAAATAAATTATTTACAATTATTCCACTGAAATCATAAAATACTTACTCGGACATTATTCTTCGCCACTCTGTCTCAAATGTCTTTCACTTGGCATGGTCTACCTCCCGGAAAAGATTGGGGTACGTTCCGTCTACGAACGAGGTCCTCTTCACCTCAACTGTGAAGGGAGAAATGATGTACTGTGACAGCAATCTCAGCTTTTGTCGACCACTTCATCCGCTACGTCATTAGCACGCTTCTTACCCTCTATTACAGCTGGAATACTCACCTCCTCCGCCACCCCTTCCGCCCTAGGGCTTGCCATCTCCTCCGTCATCTAGGCTACCTCCTCCGTCCTAGACACATTCCCTGCCTCGGGAACACTACCCTCTCTGCCCTAGGGCTCGCCATCTCTTTCGCCTCAGGCACCGCCACCTCCTCAGTCATCGAGGCCACCCCCTTCATCCTCTCCTCCCCGGCCACCTCTCCCATCCCTTCGGGCCCACCCTCTCCCGCTCCGCAGATAAAAAAATAATTCGAATGTGTCATCATCTGTCCAAAAGAGCGCGTGACCCCGATCTCCATAACCCTCTCCGTCACCCATCTATCATCCCTTAGTATGCCTGTTATATTGCCTCGGAGCGCTGTGACCTTATCCTGAAGTTCTGCTACATGGCCTTGTAGCACTGCAACATCATGGCATAAACTTTAGGCATCGTCGATCATTCCTCGTCACAGCGCCTTTATCTCCTCTCGTAGCACACATACTTCTTCATTCATCTCTCGTTATAATGTCCATACCTCCTTTCGTAGCACACCCACCTCCTCCGCCATAAATTCGTTAGTCATACAGATCATGAAAATAATGACTCTAACCGTGTGTAAGAGATCCGAGGGAGATGTTTGGATGGAGGAGAAGGAGATCTCATGGACGGAGGTAGTCTCATCGACGAAAGTGATCGTCGATCAAATGGACCTCGCTCCTACACAAATGACAACATTAAAAATTATTGACTTAGTTAAAATAGATGAACTCGTACAAAATGATAATCAATAAATTATATTCAATTCACATACCCAATCTTGGTCCAAGATGAAATTGAACATGTGTCGTGTTGAGTATGCGAAACAGTTAATTCGTGCACAAAACCTCGACCCTTCTTATCCTTCTTCGACGATGTTAACTCAATTAGGAATTCAAGCTGATATATTGACAGTTCAACTAGTTGATTATCATGTGATGAAATTTTGAAATGACAAACAATATAAATCGCAAATGTGTAATACTCACCTGAAGGTCGTTGATGAGGGCTGATAACTGTTTGCCGATGGACATCAATCTATTCGAAATGCTCACCAATGATGCATCCGAGGGTAACATGTCTCTCATCGCCTAGCAAATCGAGTACTCGAGGAGGACAATCTCATATGCCCAGATATGCAACACATATAATTATTATATATAATTCAATATAAAAAATGTTTTAATGTTGATTATGTTAAATATTTACATGCACTGTCGGGGTAATCCATAAGTATCGTACTTTCGCATAGACCCCTTGGGCTTCGTGTGTGATCTGGTAAATACGTGTACGATGCCCTCAAAACTTCTCTGGCCCTTTACGGGTAGTTGTTGAAGGCATCAATGTCGTCAAAAACTTCCACGCTCTCGTGAGTCTATTGCTTCTTCGAGTACCATCAGTAGTTGCTTCGTCGCCCGTTATCTTCAGTCTAGTCATGAGGGTAAATTCAAACATGGAGAAAGTAGCAACCTCGTCACCAAGGTCGAAGTGAAGGGCATCGTTGTCGACTGACCTAAGCAGTCGACATAGTAATGCATCAATAATTTGCCTAGAGTACTACACCTCTCTCAACTGATACAGGGGCTACAGGAAGGACTGGCGTAGGATATTTGCATGCTGATCATCCAACAGCTCCAACACAGTAGTGAAACTATTAAAGCTACTATTCCGTGCATATTTTTTGCCATCTGCCTAAACTCCACAATTAGATTGTACTCCATCATGCAAAAAATTCAAATATTAGAATATTCAACAAAAGATAATGAAATAAGCATAATCTCGAAAAATTAAGCGAACCAAATTACAGACAAAAATAAAAAAAAAATTAAAGAAAATAATAGAAATATAGAAAATTGAGAATTAAAAAGAATTTTAAATTGAAAAAAAATTATTTTTAATATGAAAAACATTTAAAAAAGTTTAAAACTATTTCCAAAAAAATTATAATAAAAACAAAACAAATTAAACTAAAGGAAATTATGAAAATTAAGTAAAGAATATAAATATTATTTATGTAAAATTGAAAAAATTAAAGATTTGTTTAAAAAAAATGTTTCATTAAAAAGAATTTTAAACTTTAAAAAAA
>CAIGRB010079629.1:0-15502 GCA_903798255.1 Fraxinus quadrangulata | reverse complement strand
ACCAGCGTAAGATGATGCGATACTGTAATGCCAAAATAAGGAAAATGATCTTTCGCATCGAAGATCTGGTCATCCGTAGGGTGTTCCCATCAACCAAGGACCCTGGCACAAGACCCTTTGGCCCTAACTGAGAAGGCTCGTATCAAATCGTTCAAGAAATCAGACCTGGTACATACAAATTAGAGGACATGGAAAGGAGAGTGGCACCTCACCCCTAGAACATTGAGTACCTAAGGAAGTGCTACTAATAGAAAGCTTGTAACTTTGTGAAAATGGCAATCAAATGAATGAATTCTCCATTTTACCTCGCCTATGCGAACAATCAAAAAAATCATGTCGAGGTGCAAACTCCTCCAAAGAGGTTACCTCCGAGGAAATCGGTGTAGTCAGAGGTGGTGCAAGTGCCATCTTTGATAAAATAGAAAGTGCACGTATCAAAACAACCTTGCCAAAGTGCGAGCTCCTCTAAAGGGGTCACCTCCGAGGACATCTATGTAGTCGGGGTGGTACGGGTGTCATCTTTGACAAAACAGAAAGTGCATGTATCAAAATGACCTTGTCGAAGTGCAAGCTCCTCTAAAGGGGTCACCTCCGAGGACATCTGCATAGTCAGAGGTAGTGCGGGTACCATATTTGATGAAACAGAAAATGCACGTGTCAAAACGACCTCGTCGAGGTACAAGCTCCTCCAAAAGAGGTCAACACCAGGATCTCTGTGTAATCAGAGGCGGTGCAAGTGCCGTCTCCGATGAGGCAGAATATTACTTTGTTCATTGGCCACTTCCATTTTCTTAAATGGTTAAGCTAGGTCGATGCGTTATTACTTGCTCATTGGCTACTTCAATTTTCTTAAATGGTTAAATAAAGTCGATACGTATTACTTGTTCATTGGCCACTTTCATTTTCTTAAGTGGTTAAGTTAGGCCGATGCGTTATTACTTGTTCATTGGCTACTTCGATTTTCTTAAGTGATTAAGTGAAGCCGATGCGTATTATTTGTTCATTGGCCACTTCCATTTTCTTAAGTGGTAAGCTAGGCCGATGCATTATTACTTGTTCATTGGCTATTCGTTGGTGTTCATTGGCATGGTCGATCCTCTTAGTAAGAGCCGACACTTGAGAGACGGACTCGTGGAGCTCATTCTTCAGCCGATTGACTTGGATCTCGGCTGTGTCCAATTTGGAGATGGCAGTTGCCCACTTCTCCTCTGCCTCTTTCGCCTCCTTCTTGGCCGTAGCCACTTTGGCCTCCCAGGTTTCCGAGGCTTTTAACTTCTCCTCAAGTTCATCGTTCCTTTTCTAGAGGCCTCGAACCAGGTCTTCTGCCGCGGTGCACATACTTAGGGCCCTGGTAACGGAGGCATTATTTGTCGCCAGCAGTTCCTCTATTTCACAGAGGGGGCGTGGTTTTGCTAGTCCTCAGTCCAGTACTTACTGTGTATCCAAGCTGTAGAGATGGTCTCGGGAGGCAGCATTTCCAAGACCGCCTCGGGGAGGTCTTCATCCTTACTTCCCAGAAAATTGGTAGTCTTTCCCTGAGCCGGAATACTAGCAGGTCCCTTCTGTCTTTTTCGGCGGCCCTCCGTAAAGTGGGCAGTAATGGCACAATGGCCTGAGAAATCGAGGAGGGAGCCACAACAGTCACTTTGGTCTGAGTCGGAGGCTCGAAAGACTACGGAGCTGGGACAAAAGTTGAGGGCACAGTGGAGCCAATTTTCTTTTTCCTTTTTACAAGGGAGGCCCCTTCCTCTTGCTAGTTCTCCTCAGCAGGCTGCTGGCCAGCCTTGCTGAGTGTAAGCAGGCACTCTGACTACTTCTTGTAAGCAGTCGAGCTGGTTTTCAAAAGTTAAGCCTCCACCACGCTTCGACGGATAGTAGCAAGATCGGGCCTCGGAGGCTTATTCTTCTCAAAATCGACTGTAAAAAAAAATATCCTCAGAAAAGGAAGAAAGGATATCTTAATGAAGAGCCGAGCAAATATATTTACCTTGGTTAGTCATCAGCCCCCCATGCAACATGAAATGATGGTTTTGATCTATGAGATCCTTATGATTTGTCTCCGGCAGAGGCGTTTGGTAAGGTTGGTTGATTATATCTCATTCCTCCTCGGATATCTCGCACCTCGGAAGAGAATCTGCAAAGAATAGAAATATTAAAATATGAGCAAAATGTATAAGTAAAATCAGATCAGTAAAGCTACTTACTGCAAGTAGAGTAGGTGGTGGGGATTGTCAGAGGCACCGTCGTAGGATCATTCTCGATAGTATCGCACCGACCAGAAACCCAGAACCACTAGCTCTTCTACCTCTTGATCGAGGATAGCGACCTGACCACAAAAGGCGAACGGGACCCCCAACGAGCCAAGTAGCACCTGTCTCTGCTCGCCTTCCTTCTGGCGAAAAGTTTTGGGAAGAAGAGGGAGTGGAACACGTCGAAAGGCATATCCATTCTGATGCTGGTCCTTTGCCACAGCATCCATGTCCCTACCATCTGGGACTAGGAATTGGGGTTGAGTTGTGTCGGGGCCAATACAACCTAAGCACTAATCTAAAAAAGGGGTGGAATGGAAGTCTCAACCCGGCGCGAAACAAATGGTCACTCACAACTACGTACCCAGGCTTGGGATAGAAGGCCTTCTCATATGACTCAGGTCGGATGAGTTGGATGTTATGGAGAATTCTAAAGACATTCCTACACTTCTCCATCTGCTCTGGGGTATTTTTTATGGGTATTTCGATGTTTCCCATTGAATGGATGTATCTACAGGAGAGGCTGAGCATTTCCAGATATTCTCCCCGACCCTAATGGCCCTACTCAACTCGTCTGGGGATATCAGTATAGGTTCCCTTAGTGTAGAACTCTCATTACCTTGCCCCTCCTCGCTCCTCACCATGGAAGTTTCGATCGCCATCCCAATACGTTGAAAATGTTCGAAAAATGAAAGAAGAAAAGATGAGGAAAGTAAAAAATGTGATTATTACCTAGTTTGACAAAGCAAATATGCCCCTCATCAGAGTTTGCAACAGTCGCGGGAGTCCTGGATACTTGCCGGAGAAGGAAACACGAAAAATAGTGGGCAAAAGGTTAAAATTGGAGAGTTTTGCAAAAGTAAAAATGTTCAAAACGAAAGGAATGGGCCTTATATAGGCATGACAAGACTCACCCCAGCCATTAGATTAATTTCAAATGCATATGGGCCGTCCAAAGCTGAGACCCCAGAATCACCGTTGAAATCAGAGGTTGCCTAGATCAAGGGCCCAGATGAAGTAGTGAGTCCCACGCATAACATAAACATGTCTTCCCTAGGAATTGAAACCGTCGCCATCATTGCCATTTATGACAAAGGAGGCATGTCTTGGAAGCAGGCAGACGTCCCATTGACGTGTCTTGGGAAAACGCAAAAGCTGTCAAATCATAGCACTAAGTTTAAGACTTTCTACAAATTCGTCACTTCGCCTCTTAAGGCTTCATGTTGCAACAACTCTGTAAAGAGTTGCCAACCACTATCACTTCGACCAAGGCAGAATCCGATGTTGCAACAGCTCCCCTTAGTTACCAACTCATGTCGCTTCGGCTGCACCGGCTACAAGATGTAATAGCTCGACAAAGAGTTGCCAACCACTATCACTTCGGCCAAGGCAGAATCCAATGTTGCAACAACTCTCCTTAGTTACCAACTCATGTCGCCTAGGCTGCACCGGCTACATGATGCAACAGCTCGATAAAGAATTGCAACCATTATCACTTTGGCCAAGGCAGAATCCGATATTACAATAACTCCTCTTAGAGTTGCACCAGCTTTATGTTGCAACAGCTTCCCTTAGTTGCCATCTCCTATCGCTTCGGTCCCGTCTTACGTTGTAATGGCTTTTCATAGGGTTGTCAGCTATAGTCACTTCGGCTGCATCGTAGGTCACTTCATATCAACATTTCGACGACATCGTTGACGTTTCCACTCAACTTCCTACCCCCAACGTTTGTCCCATGCGCCCCAATAATTAAAACTAAAAGTCCTTGTACTATATGAATATCCATACATGGACTTGCGGGACTATTATTACGGGCCCGTATCAGTCCCGCCACTTCACCCTCCACGTGTCAGTGGAGGTGGTCCACACCGCCATGCGTCAGTCGAAGTGATTGTACATAGGACGAATTGATTGCACAAGCTGAAATGATTACAGCAGGGGCGAATTGAAAGTATGCCAACAAAGAAACCACTCATCTGCAATACACCGCGGATGCAAAGGCCCGTACTTCGCTTCCACAACTTCGCACCTGCCTCGCCCCTTCGCTTCATCCCAGCAAAAGATCATTTGTATAGAAATCTTTCTAAAGTCAAATCCTTGACTGATGGGACACATGGCAGGACCCAAACAGTCAATTCAACTGCTCTTGTCAGAGATATTCAATGCTAACCAGCCTATGGAGGAACAGATTGACACCTAGGACGGGATAGGTCTTGAGGATCTGATAACATGTGTCATCACATCCAACGGCTCTCCTCTTCCCATTCTTGGTATAAATACCCCCTCCATTCTCCAGAAGAAGGATTCGAACCCGATTTTCTCCTACTACATTGTGTATTCGAGTATTAATCTCTCCATTTGATATTGTCACTTTATTATTACACTTATTCAACCACTTCTCGATCGGCGTTCCGCTTCCGGTGAACCTTTTTCGATTGACCTATAAACTGACTTGACTGTCGGAGTGCTTGTGGCCGCTTCCAACCCCTCCAAAAAGACCACGAGCTACTAACGACGTGCCACGTGTGTAGGAAGAGCTGACGTGAAGACTTATCCTATTGGCCATGTGTCGAATCCATTTTTTGAGGTCAACACACATCATGCCTCTACATTAGTTGTATCACAGCTACCTCTATCTTTAGAGAGGTCATCACACCTCTGCATTAGTTGCATTACTAGTGCCTCTATCTTCAAAGAGCTCATCAAGCATCTGGAAATGAACCAAGATCCCTGAAAAATGCAATTTGGTCAGCCTCGCACCAGATAGAAAATTTGGAGTTAAGGAAACTCATTTGTTGTACCTCATTACAGCCAAACAAATGGTCAACTTACCGGTAAAGCCTCAACAAAGATAGAAGATCATCACTTCTCCAACTACGACCACATTCACATATCTCCCTATCATGTTTTATCTTTCACTTTTTGACTAAAGACACGCATTATATAAATATTTATAAATTGAATTGGGGCATTATTGTTACACTTCATCCTATAAAGCTCCAATCACTGGCCAAGTGGTAGCTAGCAAACAAACTAACTCAGACCCACACTCCACATTACTTTTCTACCTGACATAGCTGAGGCTATCAGACATAAGTAGTCAAAGTGCTGTCATCACCTCATTCGAGACTCTATATAAAAGTAGACTGTTGCATTTTTTATATCGTAAGTGTACGATATCATAACAAGTAGTATATTGGACATTTGAGTCCGAATATTGCTCCCACGAATACTATGCGTTAGAACTTAATCTAATTTTTCTAACTCTTATTGACAAAAATAAGTAAATAATTATGATGATTGTGATTATTTTTCCTAACTACTTTTAACTAATTGAAAATATAAAAAGATTGCACACAACGGATAATTAAATATTCAAATATGTGATGAATATTAGGGCATAATAATTTCATTTATTGATCACCTTAATTCTTAGTTAAGATTCATAACCTAATGTAGTGTTCGATCGAATTCTTCTATTGTATTCAATTTACCCCTCTCGAGTTCTTATTGAACCTATTTAACTAATTCAATTTCATATCTTTATGTGAATCAACCCTAGTTAAACGACACACTAGCTCTAAGAATTCATATTATGATCGCAATAATTTGTATAGCTATCTCTACACTTTATACCAATTTATCAGATTTTACTATATATTCTAAATCTCAAACTCAAATCTCAATTTGTAAGAGACGCACATAATCATCAAATTATTGATCAGGTAATTTAATGCATTAACTTCATTGTAAAACCAACACATAAATAAATAAATCATATAAATCTTAAATAGAAAAATAAAGGATCACAAATCAACTACATTAATTTCTCTAATATAAAAATTTGTTATTCATATTGTAAAAAGAAAAACAAACAAAAGTGGAAAGATATTACCAAAAAATTGACGAAACGTGAAATTCTGGTGTCTACAGTCTTCTTTCTTTTTTTCTCTTTTTTCCTTCTTTTTCTCTTATTTTTTCTTCTCTGCGTATGTTTTCGTTTTTACTCCTTCCTCAACCGCCAATGTTGACTTCTTCTCTCTCCTTTTTTTTTTCTTTTCTTTCTCTCTTGCTTTCATGCGCAGTTTTTTTCTCTGTTTTTTTGTTTCTTTTTTTCTTCCTCTTTTTTTGTTTCTCTTTTCTTTTTCTTTTTTTTTGTGCCCTTCTGCCTTTTCTTTTCCTCATCTATTTTCTTTTTCTGTCTTCTGCGTCTCTCTAGGGATGGCAAAAAAGCTCGTCGGCTTGGGCTCTGTTTCACCAAACCGAGGCTCAGGCCTAGCCCCAATTTAGGGCATCAGCCCGGCCCGTGCAAGCCGACTCATTTAAAAAATATTAAAGCTACCTCTGCAGGTAGCTGAAATAGATGCCTACAACATGCAGCAGTTGCAGGCAGCACTCTGTTGCCTGTTGCGGCAGCTAAGGTAGCTACTCGCAACAGGTAGCTGTTTTAGCTGCAGCTTTAAAATTTTATTTTTTTTAAATCGAGCCGCTCCCTGCTAAGGCTCGGCTAGAGCCTCATTTTTTTTGGATGAGCTTTGCTCAGCTCGGGCCCAAAAAACCTCGAGCCGAGCCCGAGCTTTTTTCGGCTCGGACCCGACTTGGTTCGGTTCGGTTCGTTGACATAGCTACGTCTATATATATATATATATAATTTAGGCATCCAATTAAAATTTTCAATGCAAGTCTATTGAGACCTATTTAATGTAATATTTTTCTCCAAGGCTTCATCTTTGGATTTTGTCATTTCTCGCCACTTTTGCATTCTTTTCTCCAATTCTTCATTAAATATAAAGTTTTACCTACAAAATACAATATAACATAAATTAGGTAGAATTTTATCCAAAAGATAAAGTTTCTACACTTATCATCGATCCTCTATGGTCGAAACGAGGTGCCACAATTTGTTGTAGCTCATCTCCAAAATCCACAAAAGCATCTTCTTGGCCTTTTGTAAAATATCTTTGGTAGAAGATCTTTTGAATGATTGATTAATATGATTAGTCTACTTTTTAGATGTCATATATAGGCTACAAGATGGTCGCTTTTTAGAATTATTAAATGCCCTCTAAACTTAGGATTGTAGAAGTAACGCCTAGGAGAAGGCGCCTTTACAGTTAAATGCCTTTTTTCAAAGAAGGTCATTAAATGTTTGCTTTTCAGAGAAGATCCTATGCTTCTAACGATTTTCAAGTGTACAACAACCTTACGCGTGGACGTGAGTAGAGTTGGAATCTATCGGAGGTCAACAAGGATGAAATTAATCGAATGCTAATCATGCATCATCATCACCATAAGAAGAAAAATCGAATGCTAATCATGCATCATCATCAAATACAATATTGTTGTAAATTAAGTACTAATTAGTGAATGACCATTGTATCGATATGTCCCTAATTCTTTTATATACATATAGGGCTTTGGCTCTCAGTATAAGAAACACTTGAGTTTTGCCTCTATTAATATTCTTTCTATTTTTTTCTCTCTGTTCTCTTTTCTCAATAATTTATAACACAATATTATCAGCACAAATTTCTAACCAAGTTGAAGTAGAAAAAATAATTTTTTTCCCTTCAAAGAAAGACACGAAGTTTTAACCTATTGAGTTAATTAAAAAAACTCTTTTATTTAGTTCAAAGAAAATATAGTATTCAACTTTGAATTGTATAATAAAGTGGTAAATGTCTATGTGATTATACCAATCAATGATAGACACTTAGGGGGTGTTTGATGCGCATTTTTTTTTAGAAAATAATGTATTTTATGATGTGATGTGATGGAAAATACTGGTTAAAATTAAGAAAAAAGTTTTGAATTTGCGTGTAATATTATTTTATTAAAAAATACGTGATTGAAAATGAGTTTTGAAAGAATGAATTTTGAGAAGAATGTGGATCAAACATGGCCTTAGTTGGTTGAATGAAATTTATTATTTCGTAATATTATTCTTAAAAAATAACAATTTAAATCAATATTATGGAAAATGTTGTATCATTAACACATTAATATTCAAGAAGAATATTATTTTGTTATTCTTGAAGAAGCACAAATTCACACGCACCAATATTTTAAAAAAAGAAGAATACTATATTATTTTTATGCACGTGTGAAATATAATGATTATATTGGGAGAAAGTGCAATATTATAAATTATTGGTATGTTTGATATAGAGTTTTTGAGAATAAATTTTGTAAAAAATTATATTTTTAGAGAATGTGTAGTTAAAAATTTAGGTAAAAGTTATGATCAATGTGCTAAATTATTTTATTGAAAGAATGTGTAATTAAAAATGAGTTTGAAAAATATTAACCTTTAAAGAATTTGTACTTAACAGGGGCTATAAATCATTGGAAATTTAGGGGCACGTGTAGGAGATGCACAAATATTTTCCCTTTAAGAAACATTGCACTATGCATGTCTGTTTATGTATACATGAATTAAGATTATATAATTTTGATTAACATCTTAATATTTTTTTTTTATATAATTTGTACTCGTTAGCTATTTCATTGTTGTATAAAATTTTAACTCGAGTTATTTATATGAGTACCGATTGATATTGATAAGTGTATTTTGTAGACTTATCTATATCATGAAATTAGAATATTTGTTAGTGATTTGGATGAGTTATAGCTTTATTTCATGTTAATTATGTTTGTTGGGTTGAACTCAATGCAAACTGGTGGATTTGGAAGAAATGAACGAACAACGTGCGAAAACGAAGGAAATTCAAAATTTGGGGATCAAAATGTAAATATTCAATAGTTGATTCAGAGCATAAAACGATGATTAAAGATCATCTATGATCAATTGGATGCAATTGAAGGTCAAGTGAGTAAAATATAGTGGAAGTATTTTCTCAAATCAATTTCCAGCTGAAGAAGTTATGCTACGGATTTTTAGCCTCAACCTGAGACCCATTTTTGGGATAACAAACACTCGAATTGGAAAACTTTTATTTCAAGACGAATTGTAGCCCTTGGAATGAAATTTTCAACGCAACTTGAATCAACTCAATTGGATACCTATAGAGAAAATTATGACTAAAATACCGAAAATTGTTCAGAGATAAACCTGCGCGCGCAGGGGCAAATTGTGGCGCCCGCGCGACACCCTATTTTCCCCAACCCGAGAGCCATTTGTTTCTACTGCACACGCGCAACACTTATGCTGGTGCTCCCGCACGTGCATTTTTTGCAGAAGAATCTTTAGTTTCCTTTCGTGATTCAAACTCTTTTGGAAACCAATTTGGACGTGATTTTGACCTATTTTCTGGCTCTTATAAATGGAGAACGAGGGTTACACATTAAAAACCTCTCTTGCCTCTTCATACACCATAGTTTGATCAAATTTATCAAGAACAAGAGACCAATTTCTATATTTTGAGAGAGGATATCAAGCCCTAGCAAGGAATTGAAGGTCAATTAGATCAAGATTTTGAAAAATTCAACATTGGGCGTGAAGATCAACATCTTTTGATTTTTTCATGATCCGGGTGATATTTTTCTAATATTCTTCTTATAATTTATATATTAACATACTATGCTAGATCTGCTTTTGTATTGGATGAAGATGAACCATATTTGTTTATTTGTTTTAATTCAAGACTAGTTTTTTAGTTTATTTCTTGTATTTCTTGATTAATTTTTCATATCCATTGCATTATTTAATTGAATGACCACCAATTAGATAATTAGTTGCTTGTTGTAGTATTGGAAGACTCACAATAAATTTAGAACGCAGCAAAATTAACATATGTGCAATAGATGTTAAGAATAATATTTATCACATGTGCAATCAAATAGATAATATAAACTTTAATGCATTCTAATAATTCGAATTCAGGCTAGGAATAGATTGGGGTCGTGGTTAGGATATATTTCATTTGTCTTGGAAAAGAGAATTAATTACAATAGAATTATCGATTGTCAAGAACACATGAATGGAACTAGATTAAAAATTAAGAATTGAAATAGATAGCAATAGGCGGATTCGAGATCCAATACAATCATCCATGATTTAATACAAAACACTTTTTACCGCTTTCTTAGATAATTTAGCATAAAATCAAATCAAAATATCTATTTCCTTTACACAATTCGAATTCCATAAAAAGTTAGTAAACTTGAATTGAATTTATTTCATGTGGGACGATAACTCTCAACTCATCAATTCTATCACTTGTCAACGATCCCGTACGCTTGCGGGTTTCGCACGAACAAGTTTTTGGCGCCTCTACTGGGGAATAATTTAATTTAAGTTTATTAGTTTTATAGCATTCGAATTTTTATTTTATTTTATTTTAGGATATTATTTACACAAATACCTTTTTGTTTATTTTTTGGCAGTTTATACAAGTTCTAAAGAAATCAAGCTCTTACTATTAGATCCCGAGATTAAAAGAACCTTCAGACAACGAAAAAAATAACAGAGAGAAGTAAGAGTCATGGCAAATATAGAATGATATTTTTTCTCTTATAATCAATATCATATGTTTGTATCCTTTTTGTCGAATTCTTGAATCCGAGCACCTAAAAAATTGTTATTAATAATATTAATATCTTCATGACAATATTTTTTTTTGTGTTCAACAATAAATTATCAATTCTTTAATAGATCTGATTTTTAATTTTTCTTATTTTCAAAAATCACAATTTCTTAGATTTATAATATTCCCAAAAAATATTTTGTTGTTTCTCCTAAAGTAGCACAATATTATATTAATATACTAGAAAAATATTACTTATTCCTAAATAACATGATATTACAATTTCAATCTTAGTAACCTAAATACATCTTTATATATAAATAAATAATAATATTTTATCGTGCTCTCGAATTAATTGTATTTTCTTTTGTTTCATTGTGTAGTTATTGTGATTTGTCTAAGATTTTAAGTTTGACATGCTGTAATTTTTATTATGAACACCTTGTTTGTTAAATTGCTCGAGTAATGTAGCAAATAATTTATTCAATCAATTTACTTTACTTACATCCATAAAGAAATATTCAAAACTTTTGGTATAAGAAAATATCTAACCAATATATAGTAATTGAATTTATTACCTCTAAAATGGTAACTAGGCGATATATTAACGATGAATGATGTACTATTTATGTCCTTAAACTTGGACCATCATAAATAATTAAGCCCTTGACATTCAATTTTTTTGGGAAAAATGAGTTTGAAATAGTAATTTTTTTAAGAATGTATGGTTAAAAGGTAAGAAAATTTTGAATTTACATATAAAATATTTTATTGTTTGAATGTATGGTTAAAAATGAGTTTAAGAAAAAAAGATATTTGATTTAGCCCCGTTTGGCCCCCATTTTTTTCATTACATTACATTAATTTTTTTCACTCTCTTCATTTCAACCACACATTCATCAAATAAAATAACATTACACACAAATCTAAAACTTTTCATTACTTTTCTACCACACATTCTCCCATCACTCACTATTCCAAAAATTTTCAACCCCCCAAAATGGGGGCCAAACAGGGGCTTAATTGATGTCAAACGGGGACTAAATATGATCGTCATTGTTTTCATTATGTCATGTCTTATAATGCATAAGATCCGAAGAACTTGCATTATATCTTGCACTTAATTAAAATATTACAATGATCATTATTAGTTGTAATAGTGGCTACTACTTTGGTGTTAGCTATTGAATCTTTTTTCAAGTCAAATTAACTCAAGTCCAATGATGCAATATTTGATTTGTGTAACACAGAAGTCATGCTATTATTTTAAAGTCACGTATCTATATGCTTCACGTATTGCAGTTATATATCCATTTTAGCCTTTTTTTTTTATTTGCATACATATACATGAATCAAATAATTATGTGTACATAATATTATCAGAGCACATTTATGAAAATTTATTATTCACCATATACAAAATAAAGATGAATTGTCAAAATGTTTGTTTGGTTAACAGTGTTACACATAATATTCCTCAAGACACAGTATTTTTTGGACTTTAACATTTGTAAAAAATAATATTAACATGACATCAAGTGAATTAAATATCGTTGAAGGCTCCGAAAGAGCTGGTATTATCTTACAAAATAATACAAAGTTATATATTTACAAATGCACTTTATTCAAATAAATCCAAAAGGAATTTGCCAAGCTTTAAATATATGCACTACAATGGATATCATATTGAGACGACGCAAGAAAATAATATTGAATATATTACCAAAACTTCTTTTGTATTTGGTCTTGGTCATAAGCAAATAAAAGAAAAATTCTCGACAATCCCTTCAGCATATACTATACATTCATAAAAATGATTTGAATCAAACATATCACGAAGACGAAGTTCATTTACTCAAAAAAAAAATTATATTTTAGGACACCTAGGAATAATAATGATGGGTCAAATAATCAACAACTCACATCGACATTCATTAAAGAACCAAAAGATTTTTTTTACTTAATTATTATCCATGTGTTGTTTGTTCTCAAGGTAACTTAGTCGGGCCTTCCAGTATAAAGGTTAGTGTTGAATCTTTTACTTTTTGAAAATAATTCATAGAGGTATATGTTGGCCAATGCACCCTATCATATGGACCAATTCGTAATATCATTATTTTAATTGATTCTTTTACTAGATTGTCTCATGTGTGCTTACTTTCCATTGAAAATATAGCTTTTGCTAGAATACTAGCTCAATTCTCCGATTACACAATCTAGACATTTCTTCTTGATGTTGCTAGTAAATTTAGATCACAAGTATTCGATGAGTATTTTATGTTAATTGGGATTGTCATTGACCATTTGGTTGCTCATGTTCATATACAAAATGGCTTTGTGGAGTTGTTTATCAAATGTCTATAACTAATTGCTAGACCATTACTTATCAAAATAAAATTGCAACTTCTGTTTTGGGTCATCTTATATTACATACAGTATTATTGGTTCGTACAAGACCAACTGTCTATTATCAATACACATATTCACAATTTACATTTGGTCAGGAACATAATATTTTCCATCTACAAGTTTTCAGTTGGGTTGTCCAAGCAGTGAAATAAAACCTAAATTGGACTAGTCGGTTCGATCCAAAAAACTATAGAACCGGACCCAGGTTCAGTCTGAGTCACATAGATTTATGGCCGGACAAACAACTTGCTCAAACCTGTTGAACCGCCGATTTTTTAGTTAACCTATAATTCCATTTTTCCCTTGACCCGACCGGGTCATAATTGAAACCATGATTTTTCATCTGTCTTTCTAGTTTCCCACAATTCACGTTATTAGGGATTCTTGGAAAATTAAAAACCTCTGCTGCTATCTCCAATCTCCTTGCAATTCAACCACTTCCAAAAATCCAAATCTCCAATTTCAAGTTTTAAGAGATGGAAGAAGAACATGTCAGCCTCAGATGTATTTCTGAGTTTTATTGAGCCATAACTTGAAATTACCCTCAATAGTTCACACACAAACGGTTGCTTACGTAAAAGATGTTAGATAAGTGTTTCAGTACTGGATACCATATATACAATACAGATAACAAATATGTAATATATATCGTATATGCAACAGTTACCGTATATACAACATGTACCATATATGCAAGAGTTGCCGTATATGTAACGGTTACCGTCTATGAAAGAATTACTGTATATGCACTGATTTAAACACCAGATTTTCACATACTGGTTTTGCATATAATTTTAAATATAACAAATTCAATTATATATAATAGATTTAATAATCTAGCAATTGAAAAAGAATTAAAATTGAAAAAATAAATTAAACAGTGAACTTTTAACTCGAGACCTGTGTTACAAACAGTTTCCTTAAAAAAGATTCGCCCCCTCACCGTCTGTACTTGAGGTTTAGATCGAGTGTCTATTTTCTAGGATACAACGGTAAAACTAGTAAATACTGAGCACCATAGATACTATTTTGACGAACTGGTTTAGTACCTGAACAATACCACCACCAAGACTCGAACAGGAAAAATATGTAGACAGAACTCAAAATACATTTTCAGATGAATTTGTGTGTGTTTAAAAAAAGGAAAAACGAGACCTCTATATACTGGCTCTTGAGAGTGTAACTTGCCCATTCACTTAATGGCAATTACCATAGGAGTTTCAACCGTTTCAGAAAATGAAAAATCAGTTGAATAAAATAAAAATGCAGCAAAACGTGAACACTCCTAAGGGGCCAATTTTACTCCTTCTGGTCCGACATTCATGTACGCAAGTCACCTCCGCGCACAAGTTCAATGTCTGAAGCCTATTTCGATCCGTGATTTGTACCCCCTGTGCACGCACGTGGAGAGGACCTCTATACTACACATGATTACACCCTTCTAAAGTGCAATCATATATAAAGTTGTTTTTGTTTTCATCCACTTCCTATGTGGGACAAACACATTTCTAATTTTTCCACCAACATAAACTCTTTTTAAGTGGTAGACTTTGAGCTTCAATTTCTCATTTAACCAAGCATCAATTTTGACAAGTAAGTATATGATTTCGATGTACTTATGGAGGAGAACACAAATCGATCTTTATCTTCCAAAATAGTTTAACGGGTCCGACTCAAAACTTGTACCAAAGTCAGCTAATTACTCATTTTTTCCAACAATCCCCCACATGAATAAAAATTAGGAACGACAGTTGAATGTGACACAAAAGACCTGGTGATAAAGCTCAACGGTTGAAACTTGCATATGATAGGTAGGTATTACCCTTTTTTGAACATTCCCTTGTGAAAACATATTTACTTTACTAGTTGACCAGTAGACTAGCGTCTTTGAACTGTTCTACCATTTGTGTAAATGATGATATACTCTTCACATGATTCTTCCTAACACATTTCAATTCTCATTATTATGTTCGTTTTGGCTATGAACATACGCCTGATTCTGTGAGAGTTCACAAGAATTTTGCCCCACACAATTCCCTTAGAAGTGGCCCAACTTCTCTCTCTTACATATGTGATTTCTTATTGCATGTAACCCGCATTACTTGACTCGAATTTCATCGCATAAGAATTATTAAAAGCCTATTGCTTATCCTTTATCTTCACGGGCATCACTGTTACATCATACGAATAGACATGAGGTAACATCCCCCACGGTTATTTTATTAAGTTTTTACAATTAGGTTGTCCTTTTGAACCTAGATCTTGGGATCTTCAGTCAACTAGGTTGGGTTTCCTGTGTATTAACTTATCCATTCAAGGGCTTAAGTCACATTCATTTCGATGATTTTTCAACTAACT
>CAIGRB010079546.1:22770-37640 GCA_903798255.1 Fraxinus quadrangulata | reverse complement strand
TGCCATCACGGGCGGAAATTTGGCCAAGTATTGTAACATACTTCGTCCTTGTGACACTTGTCTAGTCAAAAAAAAAAAAAAATTGGACATAAAAGTGCTCTTCATTTCCTTCTCAACTTGTTCTTGATTAAACTTCCTAATTAAAATAGTCAATTTAAATTATAAATAAATAAAATAAAAGTCATACATAAATAAGTAGTAAAATTGTAAATTTCATTAAATAAGCCACTGTTTAGGCTCAATTTTATTGAAAACGCATTTTTTATCACACGTTTTTCAATAAAATAATATTACACATAAATTTAAAATTTTTTGTTCTTTTTAAATCACACATTCTTAAAAAAAATCACAATTTCAAAATATTTTTTTTTCTAAAATATGATTTTAATGAATCCCAAACAAGGGCTAAGTAAATTTACCTGCTTGAGCTCCGTTCCTTTGTCAAAATGTATTTTGGAACAATAATTTGATAGAGAATACGTGATTAAAAATAAATATTTTTTTAATTTAAGTGTAATATTATTTTACTGAAAAAGTGTATATTCAGAAGAAAAGAAATGTATTTTGAAATTAACGCAGATAAAAACAATTATAATCAATGTTCCAAATAAGGAGGAAAGACAGAAACCTGGAATGGTCAGAATTTTGGTGCACAGTCCCTTCCGTAACACACTATATTTCAGAATTTCGATCAAAATTCCCCTTTTTATATTTTTGAATTCCGATCCAAACAATTGATACCATTCTAAATTGATTTGTACATATATTGGATTATACACAAAAAAGGGGAATTGATCGAAGATGTGGGTTTTTTACTTGATCTCTCTGCCGCTAACCCTGGGCATGGTGATTTTGACTCTAAAATACTTTGCCGGTCCAGAAGTGCCGCGTTACGTGTTTCTTACGGTGGGCTACACTTGGTTCTGCTCCATTTCAATCATCAGCCTTGTCCCTGCCGACATTTGGACGGTAAATTCTGATTCTGCAGCTAAATATTTTGAGTAGCAAGCTAGTTCTTTTGGATTTCAGTTTATGCATTGCTTCAAATGATTTAATTAGCTCTTGTGAGCTTAATTTACTTCGTTGAATTTTGATTTTGTTGAGTTTTTATTAATCCTGTTTGATTGAGTTTTGGTTTGTGCAATGGTTCTGTTTTCGAGTGTTAGTATAGCTGGCATTCTGATTATAAGTGATAGAATCCCGAATTGTGCAATGGTTTTGTTTTCGAGTGTTAGTATAGCTGGTATTCTGATAAGTGGATAGAATCCCGAAGGAACAGGCTATTGTTTCATTTGATAAAGAACAGTTTATTGTTCATAATTAATCCAGTTTCATGTTGGGATTAATTATGTCTTAGCATTTCTATTTAATGAAGACTTATTTACTTTGTACATGAGAGACATTTAATCAGATTTAGAGTTTATTTGGATGGCAATGAAATGGTTTTCTTTTGGGTTATTGGTGTGCCCTGTTTTTAAGAAGTTACGTTAAATGTGTGTAGGCACTATTTCTATATTTGGGTACTACCCTATTGAATCCCGGTTTGTGTTTGGAAGTTAATTCTTGGTGCCCAATGCTTTCACTTCGGTTGTAACTTTTTATTATCAATGTATCATGTTATTTTCATTAATAATTTCCCATAATATTATTCCTAATCTCCTTTCCTCTGTTTTTGTTTTTAACTATTCTGAATCTTGATTTATTTTTAACATAAAATCAGCACGAGCACTTGTTCAAGAACATATATGTTAAATGCATAGCTTTCTGCTAAATAATAGCTAGGTTGTTAATGAACTTACAACTTATTTTGTGAATCACTCAAGTACCAAATATCCTTTTAATTTTTCTTTAGAGGAACTTGGTTTTCCCAAAATGTATAGGATGATGTAGATTGATATTACTTCTTGTTATAGGGGTATTTATCATACCCATGTAGGTATTGAACCTTCCGAGAGAAGTTGGTAGGCTTTGGGAAGCAAGTATTGTCTCCCACTGTGTACCTCTTAGGGTTTAGGAAGTAGGTAGCTTATTAGATATATGTTTCAGAAATGGGAAATTTTGTGAGTTTGACCAATTACTGTCAAAATGTACTCTCCTGGGTAAGAGCCTAGGCAAGAGCCTGATTGACAACAATTAATTTATTTTATGATTTGCTACCGGCCATTTTCAACCACACATTCACACAATAAAATATTTTACATGTGTACCATAAACTTTTCCTACTTTTTAAACACACATTCCCTAAAAATCACTATTCAAAACTCATTTTTCTACAATAATGGTTTTCAAACAAGCTCTAAAATGGATTTTGTAGTCCTTAAGAATTTGATTACTCATTCAGTAGAATTATTATTAATAGATATGGGTTCCTTTTTCTATATTATTTTTTAATTGTTCTATTGGCAATGTTTTTCTTGGTAACATGAATATGAGTAAGACTGGCATTAGCTTTGACTAGCTTGATAGCTGATTGTTTAGCTTGCTTCTGTTTAGGTGAGTTCTTGATTGTGATTTGGCCGATAGAGCTCGAATAAGAAAAATAGTACTAATCAACTAAGCACTATTAGGGAAGTGAAGTTCCATTTAAGCCCAAATGACTACATTCAAGTTATTTATAGGTATATGAAATTCTTGAGGGTTTATGAACCACAGATTTATTTGTACACAATAATTATAAACCACAATAAGGAAAGACATAGGGTCATTTGGATTTTAAATGAACTGATTTAGAATCCATTGTTTTGAAATTCGCATTTTTTTAATTTTATTTGAAAGATGATGGATTCATAGAAAGTATTTTAAATCATGGGAAAATATTGTTGTTAAAGTGTTTATGTCTATTATGACTAGCCAAACCAAACATCCGAGAGTAAATAGAGATCATATTAGTAAGCATAGTACGCAAAACATCATATGAACTTCAAGAACAATGATTATCCAACCATATAAAGATTATTTGGCCAAATCGAAAATACAAACAATTGAGCAGTTATATACATGCTAGTGCACCCATTTATATATGTGTGTTTGCCAAGAAGAGAGAGTGAAATTGGTAGTTGCATGTGTGATTATGTGTACGCATATGATTTTTCCTCTATGTTTTTTATTGTATGTGGTGGGTAGGGGGAGGGAGGCAAGGTCCAATTGGGAGAAACAAGAAAGCAAAAAAGAGTCAGGGGAGGGGGACCAACTATGTTGTACTGATACGTTGTTGGAGTCGGCTTGTCGGTGTTCGACACGTATTGGATCTCGATATGTGTTGGACATGCTGTGACACGTTTTGAAAATGTCACATGGCATGTGTTGCTTTTTAGTTTATTTTCTTTTGGATGTCATGCTGTTGAAGCTCAACTCAATATCACAATGGGATTGGAAAATGTCTAGCTTGTCATATATTTTAGAGCTCCAGAGAGGTTGAATTAGGTTTTGTTGGACCAAGAGTCGAGCTTGGAAACAGGTTGATAATCATTAGTGTTTTTGCATAGCTAGATGAGGTCAAATATCTCCAGAACTTCAGAAGCTTAAGTTCAAGTCCAATTTGGTGGAACCAGCAAGCAATCTTGAACAAGCTGCAGACGACCTAATCCGAGTTGATTTGCTTGCTTGGCTAACCTTTTAAGTGCTTATAAACACCGAGTCCCAAGGAATGTATGGTTCAAAATTAAATAAAAGTGTTGGGTCCAAAGGAATATGTGTTTAAAAATGACGATTAATCAGCTTATAAGCACTTGAAAGCTTTGCCAAACAAACAGAGTCATCCGAATCTAATGACTCAACTATGTCTTGTAACATCAGCTTCCTTCCTCAGTTTTCTTTCTCTCACAGGCCGTGCAGCCTTTTCCTATGGATTTTTTTTTTTTTACTTACAATGCTAAAAATTCCTCAGATTTATGATTGATAATTTGATGAATTTCGGTAAATCTCAAGGATTTTCTTCCTTTGTGATGCAGACAATAATTGGTCAATTTAATGGAGGCATCTCTTTCTTTTGGAGTTGGTCATACTGGAGTACATTTTTGCTTACATGGTATGCCTTTTCTAAAACTTTGGATTTGTAGCTACTTAATGCCTTATTTACTACATAGGTTAGCTGCATATGGTTAGATTTCACTCTAATACACCATACGTGTTTTTTTATTCCCCTTCAAAATTGATTTGTTCTGTCTTTTATTCTCTAGAATGCTGTTGATTGTTTTGTGGATGCTACTTGCTAGCATTCTATGATCATTAAGATAAAATATTGACATGTGTATAAATATATTGTCCTTAATAAATCATTTATACAATGGTTTTGAATGAGAGAAAGACATGAAGATCCTCTTTTCGACGGTCGTGTCTGTCCGATTTCCTTCGTTTGCTTTATTTAGGTATCCTATTTAATAACTTCATTCCTTGCATGTTGACAGTGGTAACTTACATAGCTTGGATTTCATATCACTAAAACTATTTTTGTACATCTTTTACTTCCTGAGAAGAATTATTGAGTGCCATAACATTCTAGAAGTTCTATTTTAATTTTTTCTGAAGATAGCTCAGACATATTTATGGAGATATGCGTATCTTGAGATTATTATTTTGTATTTATCACTTTGAGCAGGCTTGTTGTGCCCTTGATACAAGGTTACGAAGATGCTGGAGATTTTACAGTAAAGGAAAGACTAAAGACCAGCATACATGTCAACTTAGTCTTCTATTTAATTGTGGGTTCCATTGGTCTTTTCGGACTTATTCTCCTCATTATTATGGACAAAATTGGGTTAGTTTCTTCTCTTATACTACTTTCACTTCATTGTATTTATTTTCTGGCACAATTAGGTGTCTGTAAATTCTTAGTTGTTTTCAATCCAGTATCAGTGGCAAGGGAAACCTGCTGCATAGAATGCACTAAATATGTCTTATGGGTGTACATTATTGGTCTGGTAATCTTCCTTTCTTGGTACGTTATTGGGCTGTTCCTAGACATGTGACATATTTGTGGGGGCAACCCTACAAGTTAATTGGGAAGTGGGAGAGTGGAAATGTATTAACCATAACCAACCAATGGTAGCACCGTTCTATTCCATGTGGACCAGCTGGATCAATTGAAGTTGGAAATTCTTACTTCACATGAGGGCTTAAATGTGTTGTTGACGAGTGAGTGTAGATCGCGTGGCTCTATACATATGTTCTCTGCCTTGTTAACTGTTGGCTGCCATTGTCAGAGAAGGCTGGTGTCTTCAGTGGGTGATTTTTACGTCCTGGATACATGATTATGTTCTTTACTTTTGATTTTTCATGCATCTTTGTCAATGATGAAATGATTGGATCCAAAGAAATGGATTTTAGAACAGTTAAATGATATATAAGCCTTTGCAAGTGAATGCTTTATTGTAACAGATATTTGAAAGTGAGGGTCTCATGCAACTTGTTTAGTACTAGAATTTGGAACAGTAGCTTGACAAACTCATTACATATTACACTAGATACCTGGTTCCTTGATAAACTCAAGATAAGGCCGTGCACGTATTCCAACTCCCCCTAAAACATGCACGGAACTAGAGAAATGAAAACATAAACAATAACATTAAATAATAAATGAATAAGAAAAACTAATGTCGAGTATACTGGTCAAATATCATTCTTTAAGACTGCAGTTGATGGATCGCAATCCTCTTACTATAACATGCACAGCTATACTGATTCACTTGTTCTTAAATGCTTAATGTCGTTTCCATTTATCATTTATACGTTCACTGGCAGGATTAGAGATATACTGGCTTTGGCAATGGCAGGCTCAAATACATTTGGGCTAGTGACTGGAGCATTTCTTCTTGGTTTTGGTTTAAGTGAAATTCCAAAGAGCATTTGGAGAAATGCTGACTGGACCACCCGTCAGAAGGTTCTGTCTCACAAAATTGCCAAAATGGCTGTAAAACTTGACGATGCTCACAAAGAACTATCAAACACCATAGTGGTAAGTGTTCTGATGACATGCTTATAAACTGGTCTAACAAAAATCGTAATATGAAAACTCTGTCGCAGGAGCATCTATTTTCCTTTTTATCTGGACTTCTATCTGTACTCCATTTACCAGGGATTTGTATTCTAGTTATTCCAGTTGTCGACCTTAAATCATTGCTACAATTCTTATTATATGAACACAATTTTCATGGATTCATATCACTTTGGAGCATAGATTTTCTCTGGTACATGGATAAAAAATTTGTAAGGTTGCATTTTGCTTTAAGCCTGTTGTATTTGGAACCATGCTGTGATTCATTATCTCCCTTCATCCTACAATATATATCACAGAAAATGGTTTTTGCTTGAAAAGCCAATTTCTCTAAGTGTTCCATGCAATTTGCTTATTTTTAAACATGAAAATAATATAACAGCTGGAAAATGTCACTAATTCAAGCCTCTGAATCTGGGTTGTGCAATCCTCATTCACTCCTTTATGCAAGCATGCCTAGTTTGGACACATTTGAAGCTCTTGAAAGATAGGAACCTTACTTAAGCTTGCATCAGTTGTCAAAATAGCACCTAACCAGTCATAGCTCAATTTTACGGTAGTTCGACAAAAGCTTGTTCAAGATCGACTTGATATATAAACTTGGCAAATTTCGACCTTTCTTGAATCTCATACCTTAGCTTGAATGCTTACATGTTACATCTCTAGGATTGGATCATCTATCATGTATAGTTAGATGTTTTGTTTTGGAATGTTAACTAAATTATGTACTCAAGTATTGCTTCGAGAAAAGACCGGTTTACTAAAAATGGAAAATTGTTCACGTAATATGGGATAATTGGACAATCAGTAAGTGTTCAAACTATTGGGGAATAATGGAAGATGTAGAGGCCGCATCGATAATACTGTGGTTGTTGTGCTAGATTATGAATGTGGATATGCTAGAAGCTAATGCGAAGATTAATTGTCACATCTAGCTGATTTAGTTGAATGCTGAGAGTAAATAAGCATGAATGAGGTTTGATGACAGCATAAATATCTGCAAAGTGAGGTTTTATGTACCCTATAATTGTCTAGGGTTTCAATACTGCAAACTAATTATATAGTATCTTCCAAATTTATTTGTCCTTTCTATAAGAAATTGGAGTACTGGTTGTTCTCTAATGTTGCACACTCTCTTATGGTGCCTAAATTAACTCTCTCTCTCTCTGTAACCAAAGAAAATAAAAATATAAAGCAACAGAGCAAGGAGATGGGCAAGGGGGCGAGATGAAAAGAAGCGAGGATGGAGGTAAGGTTTAAAAAGGCGAAACTAAGTATTGGAGCGGTTTTTCTTTATGAGACGAGGCGTAAGTCTTGAGGCAGATCGAGGCGTAAGCCTCACAAAAAAAAAAAAATCTAAATAAAAGAATTATAAAATAATACAAAAGTACAAAAAAATCAAAGTTGGAGCATATAGTAAATAGGATATATAGTCATTAGCATATTGAGATATCTGTTACGCTTTCTTCAAATGATGGCTGCTTAGGTTCTTTTCACCCTTCCCTCACGGTACTACTTCGCTAATTTTTTTTTTTTTTTTTGGGGTCATTTCGGTTTTGGATCTGGGACGAAAAGTCTGTTTTAAATTGTCAAGTTGCAAATAGTTATTTACCAAGATCTGATTATGAGTTATTAAATGGTAAAATGAATAAAAATTCGCAATATTCTCTACTTCTGGCTTTAGTGAATTCTGTGGGCAAGTCAAGTATAGTAGTTACCGTTGCTTGTTTGCCACCTAAAAAAAGAAGATGTTTAGCAAAAATAGAAATCACTCCATTTGCAATAAAAAAAAGAAACAGCTTAAACTAGAAAAAAGCCTAATAGTCTGCACTATCATCACTATTACTAGCATCGTTAATAGAATCATCATCATATCTAATTTCCCCATCATCTTCCTCTTCGCTACTCTCAATTTCTACAAAATTATCTTCCTCATCCACCAATTGCAATGTAACATTTTCCTTCCCTGTAAATTTAATAAAAAGTAATCTGTTAATATAATTTCATAAATAAAAGCAAATTTGAATTATAAAAGTATGAATACCTATTCGTGAAAACGTTTTTTTCCTAATAGGTTGACTTTGTGTACGCGTAGAACTTTCAATCCGCTTTGATTGTAAAAAATTTAGACTCGAGTTGTCACCATTTACATAGCATGTGTTTGATGGAGCTCCGATATCGTGATCTGCAATCCATTCATCATCGGATGGAACTAACTTTAGAATCAAAAGATCTCCACCCTTTTTAAGTGACTTCAATCGCCTATGTCGATCTTTGAACTTCTTATTATAATTGATATAAACCAAAGTATGCAATCTCTTTTTAAATGCCTTTTTAAATGGGCCCTTTCACGCCTCATGCTCCATGAGGCACGCACCTTGAGGCGTGCGCCTCATATTTAGAGGCGTGAGCCTCATATTTTTAGCCTAAAAAATACCGCCTCAAGGCATTCTACATGCGCCTCACAGTGAGGTGGGCGTCAAAACGCGCCTCACTACCGCCTTTTTAAACCATGGATGAAGGTGATGATAAAGTAGGATTTGTCAATTAAGAGGATCGAGGTCATAATGGGTTGTAGAAATGCAAAGCAAAGGGTTTGCAGATGTCATTTTTCTGCATCTTACAGTCAGATTTTAAGTTTTATTGTAGTCTGTTGTATCTCCACCAGCTATGTATCAGCATTCTATGCTTCTTATCAGCCTGGTCTTATAATTAGTCATGCCAGGGACATGATCTAAAGAGTTCATAAATGATATGATATCAGCCTAAGTAACGTACATAAGTAAAATAGGATGCAAGAAATGAGAATAATAAATTATAGCACAGACTACCGCTTCGTGGCATTATCTCTTTACACCATATATTTTGGAATATGGATGTATACTTGGGAGTGATACAGCTTATTTTCTCTTTACCCCTTGATGAGGCAAACATGCATATATTTAAAACTAAGTGGCTGGAACGTTTAACGACAAAAACTTACTGCTCATGCATGAATATTTTCCAGTTTTTATGTTTTGGCTGATTCATTACGCGTATAACTTTTTCCCTTCCTTCTATTTTTTGGTATCTACTTTAGATTGCTCAGGCAACATCTAAACAGATGTCCAAGCGTGATCCACTGAGACCTCTTATGGAGATCATTGACAATATGTTGGTGCAAATGGTACTTCTAGTTCTTAAACATTTCCATGTGTTGAAATCACTGCATATGGTTATTATTTATGCAGATCAATTTTTGTTTTCTATTTCCTAGTTCAAAGAAGATCCTTCCTTCAAGCCACAAGGGGGTCGGTTGGGAGAAAATGATATGGATTACGATACAGATGAGAAATCAATGGCAACTCTCAGGCGTCATCTTCGGCAAGCTCGCGAAGAGTATTATCGATGCAAAAGGTATAGTTATTAACTATTTGCATTCTCCTGGATGAATTATTTCTGTTCTGCATTCTCAATATACTTCTTGCACGTGTCTATATCTGTCTGTGAACACTTCAATGATTTTTTTTTTTTTTTTTCTCCTCATCAATTTTTTTGCTCCTTATTTTGTTATTTTCATGTAGTTCTAGTTCTTTGCCCAGGTTGTTGCTAAGTGTTATGTTTATTTTGTGTTTTTATTTTTATTCTTGTCCCCCTTTTTTATAGTCATACTCTACCTGTATTTCTACACATAAGATCACTGACTGCTTCACAGTTTTTTCATGATTTTGTGGATGGCACCAGATATATTACCTTGTTTATTTCCTACCCGATTTCAACCTTTTTGAACTTAGATCCTTCATCCTTGGACTATTAGAAGTTTTTTTTAACACTCACAAGGTAGGAACCTTGGCCAAAATGTCGTCGTTACCTGCATCAGTTTTCATTTCATGGCAATTGTCAACATAGGAACCAACTTATCATCTATTTTAGCAATCTATGTAGAAAAAATACTGAGGAACCGCTTGATCTAAGAGCTAGAAGCTTAAGCTGTTAAAGAGGGCACATGGATATCATTTAAACATTGTCTCCAACAAATACTATGTATCACTCCGTAACTGTGCAACTGTGATGATCATCTTACTAAATTTTATTTTTTTGCAGTGAGTACCTGACTTATGTTACACAGGCGCTTGAATTAGAAGATACTATAAAGAATTATGAACGACGCAATACAACTGGATGGTTTGCATCTTCTCTATTTCCTTATTGAAGTTTGTTTCCTTTGTTTGGATGTTACCAAAATGCTTTTCCTGAAAATTTGCATTTGAACAAGCTATATTCAATATGCATATGACGTTTCTCTTGTAGATGTCTAACTGGGACATGAGGCCATGCAATTTGAGCTGAATTTAGTGCACATTCATCCTCTGACACATATTCTTAACAGATATCACATTCATCCTCTGATGCTAGTCTTAACCCAAATTTCTAGAGGTCAAAAAGTAAAATGTCATCAAATTTAGAGCCTTGATCATATTAACATGACACTATTCTAAATCCATTGCTGATCATATCTTTTGATGGTGATCAAAGTCTGCATGAATATGCAATTTACCCCAAGTACAAAATGCTTCCATCCGTAGTGCTTAGCCTATATCATTATGTTAACCATCTCATGTAAAAGCTTACGTTGTTAGAGACGGGCCATATTTATTCATTTCAAGTCTTCAACATGCATGCCCCCTCATGTGTTGGCTGGGTTCATTCTTTCTCATCCAAGGCCTAACACATTAACTCTTTCTTAATAATTGGGTGGAGACGGGACTTGAACCCTGTTCTTTTGTGTAACCATGTGAATTGTCCCATCTAAAAGTTTAAGCTGTTAGAGATGAGCCATACGTATTCAATTAAATTGTTTAACTTAGTGTAGTTTTTACTGAGTTTTAATTGAAGGAAAATAGAAAATAACATTGATTATTCTGTGCTTTCTGTTAGTCTGCTAAATGGTGCCTCTATTAGGCACTGTTTGTACTGGCAACTGACCTACCTCTCATGATAATCTTTTTGTTTCTTAGGCTTAGCTCTAGGCTTACTTTTCCTTTCCTGTAAATTTTTGACGAGAAAATATGGAGTTTCTGGGGCCAGTTGCTTCCTCCTTCAATAGACCTTGAGTGGAACTTCAAAATCCTTAGGCTCTGACCTACGCTGATAGGAATTAATTCTGAGTTGTTGTTTAGGTACTCCAGTAGTTTGTGGTGCAAATCTGTGGCCTTTTATCCTGAATTTTTTTTAAGAGAAACTGTTGTTGAGTTCGCTGCTATGATTTGAGGCATAGAATCTGGTCCCTTAGGCTAGACAGTTTTGGTGAAGTTGTCTAGGTAAGGAATAGTAGGTAGGGTAGGAAAAAATTCCTTATGTATCGCAGAAGGTCCCCCTTAAGATAAGGACTAGGGAAGAAGGCTGTTTTATATTGAATAATACATCTATGGTTACAGAAAATGCCTAAAAGCTGAATGATAGCACATATACGCTTTTCTTGTAGGAGAATGCCCAACATACACTTAAGGGCTCCTGGTCAAGTTTACTCCTTTGATGGGCATATATATGCACAAAGGTTACACACCCAAATATTGCTGCGGAAAGTCGGCTAAAACCAAGATGGATGACCAAGACCAAAATGGGATAACCAAAGTTGTTCCCTATCTGAAGTAGGATATTGGACATACAGGTATGAGTAGGATCTGCCATGCCACTTTCAGCGTCACGGAGATAGTTTCCTCTTCTTTTCTAACATGTCCGATCATTCTCCCCGTGAAGTCGTAAAGAAACATGGGGATTTAGTTATGTCCTAATATTAAGAATATACAAGTTCACCGATAGTCTTAGAACATGCTAGCATTTTCTAGAGTTAGAAAAGATCAAAAGACGTTAGGAAGATATCCCCTCGATCTGCCACTAGAGTTGCTCGTGTGGTCTGAAGTCCTGAATCAATGATCCAGGTGCTAGAAAATTATTTTTGGGAGGCGCTTAAGGCCTAGGACTATGATATACTCGTATACTAACCAAAGAAAAGTCAATGATCTGATTTGGGCAAAAGGACTACATCCTTTAGGTTTTTCCAGCCTGAATATGAACTGCTTGAGTTTCTCTTTCCTTCTTGTTGAACGACATTTTGTTGATTCGAGATTTCTCCTTGTTGTTTGACTCCATTTTTCTGCAACATTGGCTTTTGACTTCTGATCAGAGGGGGCTTATCATGGGACTTCCAACAAGCCTCCTTTGCGTACCTGTAATGGTTGCACCAGAAAGAATTGTTGTCACTTGTTTTCTTACCTTTGTGCTGGAGTTTGCAGTATTCTTGTTGTCCTTATTTTCTTTCACCTTGGCTTAGATACATCAACTACAGATAATTCTACTGTGCTTTCTTTCTCTAGCATGACATTTCTTTTCCTTATTCTCTTGTTCTAACCATAGCAAACCATCGCTAATTCCAGTTGCTCTTTCCCAAGGACATGGATCCATGCTTGATCCATTTACACATTGATTCAGGCCTAGAAATCAAACACCATTTCTCATTCAATGTACTCTATGCATTGTTGCACCTATGTTGGCAGTCATTCTCAAACTCTGATATTGATCGATTTGAGCTGAAGACCATTAATAGCACTCTAGTACCCAATTACAGAAAGGTTACTTTTATTTGGTGTTGTGAATCTTTGTCATTAGTTCAAAGCTTTGGGTTGCATCCATTACCTTAGGATGCACAACTTGTGATGCTCGGACCTTTCTTTTTGGTTGGCATACCTATGTCGACACGACACGACACGGGTGCGGGTATGAAATACGGGTCGGACGCGACAAATTTCAACCGAACACGGCCAACGGTGGAACATGTTGAACTGCTACCAGAATCGCCATTTGTTGCAAAGCCAGAGGTCGCATAGGGAAGAAGAAGAAGAAGAAGAAGACGACGACGACGAAGGAGGAGGAGGAGGAGGAAGAGGAGGCGACTGCCAGATCCGTTTGTCGCAGAGCTCGCGTAGGGAAGAAGGAGGAGGGGTGTTGGACTTGGGCCTGATTTTTGTTTTATGTTTTGGGCCTTTTGGGCTTTAAAACATTGCTCTTTTTTTTTTTTAAAAAAAAAAATTATCCATTGTGGTTGAAGTATATTTACAGTCTTACAGCTTTATTGGTTGGGTTTATTTATTTTTTTCTTCGAATTTTATAGCCTAATTGGTTGAGCAAATTACACAATATTTATTATTTCTTAATTATGTTTTTAGTTCTTTTGATCTAGATAAGATCATTTTAGTTTAAAAAAAATCACGATTAATGTTGTTACAAAATTTTTAAAAAATTTAAAGTTGGATTTTTCTTTGGCCAAAATAATTGACAGGTAATTATAAATCAACATACATAAATTTTTTTGAACAATTTAATAGCATTTTTTGAAATTAATATTTTTTCAAAATTTGAGAAAATAGAAATAATCAAATAATATTTTTGATTAATTTTATATATGAAGTTTTTGGAAAAAAAAAATTAATTGAAGTTTCAAAGACATACCCACGTACCCGTGTCCGAAATTTGAACCTTTTTTAGTCATGTCTCCATATCCTCCATTTTAAAAAATAAAAGATCCAACCCTTAAACACGTACTCGTACCTGATACCCGTAACCGAGTCCGAGCAACTTAGTGCACAACACAGACTCCTAGATTTCCTTAGCTGTTGAGAGGAACGTGCATATGCTGCTTATATCTCGCTGCATAGAGTTCCAAAGTTGTGACATGATTTGAGAATCTACTTCATCCCACAAGGCAAACTTTGGATCAATTTTTTCATCACTGGTTCAACGAGATGGTTCAACTTCCCTTTCCCTTTATTATACATGTTTATAGTTATACCTGTGATCATTTTAAATAATTTCCCTGTCGAGATTAAAGGCTCCCATTATATTTTGGAGTTCACTCTGTGGCCTTGACTGTTGGATTGTGGCTTAACATGATATTGAGGAATGAGTTTTTAAAGTTCCTGATATGTTATGAGACAAAAAAGGTATATGAAGGGAAGTTGGATGGACAAGAACTCACTAGATAGAGGCAATGAAGTCATGATCTGAAGGGGTAATAGCTGACAAATGGTCTGAAACAGATGGAATACATTCTGGAAAAAAGTCCCTGACAATGAAAGTATAGGACACTGAGAAAGATAATCTGTTTAGAACATAAAAAATTCTAGCTCTGATAATGAGTTTTCATATACAAGAATTTATAAAAAAAAATTGCTCCATCTATTGCATGGCAATATGTCCAAATTTATGCAGAACAAGTGTGTAGAATAATCTAGGAAATAATGCTTTCGATTCTGTTATTAAAGATAGAAAAAGTCAACAATGAATTGTGGTCAGACATTTTAGGATTTTTCCCTCCCGCATGAAAAACCCCCGACGATAAATGGCAGCCGGTCCTGCCACATCCAAAAACCTCACCCCACCACCAGCCCTAGCCAACCTTCCCGGCCCCAACCACACCTACACTAACCCTACCGGCCTCACGCCACAAATCTTCAGCCGAGCATCCGGGGCCGCCTCAGACGGCAAAAACCCTAGCCGCCCGAACTCGCCTCCGCCTCAACCGGTCAACCCACAGCCAAACGCGCCGGACCGGGGGCCTGTGCAGGCGATTCCGAGCCCAGCCAGTCAGGCGTCCGGCGTGTGCGCTGCTCTGTAGGCGCGTGGGCCCCCACGCGCCGCCTGCGAGGTCAGTCCAAATCCAATCTGTTGAGCCGAGGCCATTCCGAATGTTGACTTCGTCATTATCTGCTCAAAATAATGGGAAACAGACTTACACTGGGGAATTCAAAGTATTTTCGCGATTTCGTGTTGAGGCAAAGGAATTCGTTGTGTCTATTACGGATTCGGGGTTTATTAAATTATCAGAATGGGGCTCGAAGAT
>CAIGRB010079546.1:5168-17168 GCA_903798255.1 Fraxinus quadrangulata | reverse complement strand
ATATTTGGCTTTGTACTGATGATACACTTCCTGTGTATTACCTTTAATTAATATAATATTTGATTACTTTTCAAAAAAAAAAGAAAAAGTCAACAATGTTAAGAGTAGGAAAGAATACTTGGGAATTCTATACAATGCTACTTCTCATCTGAGCTGGAAATATTTTTAGAAATCTACTGCAGAAGCTAGCAGATATTTGTCACTGTAAAACCTTAATCTTCTTGCTTGTTTGATTTTGCACTTTGTTGTAATGCAGGAAATTCGTCTCAAGCTTTAGAACTGAACGGAATGGTAAATTAGGGCCTTTCCTTGATACAATAGGTAATAACTTATCCCATTAATTTTATATTCGAATCAGAATCTCTTGGTACGGCAAAATCTTTTTTCAACATCGGAAGCAAAAGAAAATGGGATTGAATATTGATGATATGTGCATTTTATATTTGGTGCTGATTAATAAAAGGCAGTAATGTTTTTATCCCAAGAATGAAATCTTAGTGGTTCATTATCAGCTGGTATTGTGGGTTCATTTGTTTGCTGTTCTTGTGTCATCATTCCCCCATGCTTCAGTATCAGATGGCATGTGGATTGATATTGTTATTCCATATGAGCACCATTCGATAATAATTATTCCTTACTCCTGTATATGGGGAGTCTTCCAATCTAATCATACATTGGTAATATATATCTTTTTCCAGAATTAGTATGGCGATGTATATTATGGAAGCAATTGAAGAAAGTTTTTGCTGTTATTCTTGGTTGCATGTCAGTCGCGATTCTCCTGGCTGAGGCTACATTATTGCTAGGAGGAGTTGATTTATCTCTATTTTCTATCCTCATAAAATCCGTAGGAAATGAAGAGGTTGTCGTGCAGGTATATATAATCCGTCTTATCTTAGATTTTGTTAACTGCTGTCTGCATATTGCTCTTTCGGAAGGGTGGTTCAATAATCTGTATAGGGTAAGACGGCATCTTAGATCCTCAGCATTTGCTATGCTTTTGGATTAGTTGTTCGTGTAATACATTTGTTTTGTTTTTTGACCGGTGGTAGTTAATAAGAATCTAGTTGTTTTAGATCTTCGTGTAAATCCAACAATGAAGCAAACAGAGTGGCGGAAAATGATTAACGTGCCCAACTCCAAATTATTGGGGGAAAAAAGCTTAGTTTGTTATTGTTCTTTTATCTTCTAGAGTTGGTACTTTATGAGCCATTGTGGCATCTTGTCAAATCAGTTGCTTTCTTGTGTCTTATGGAGTAATTTATTCTGTGGGTTTGTTTCCTTCATTTATAACAAGCTTTAAGATCACATCTTTGAATAAAATCCCGTGAGAAAGGAAATTCAATCATGGCATAGGTCAAAGGGAACCAGGGTATCCCCCTTTGCTGGTGAAGGCTCAGCCCTTGACTTGAGATATTTAGTGCACGGTTCATTGTTTATTTCTCTTACCCATTAGTTGTGTCTAATTATTTAATCTCTTTGGCTCAGGTTGTTTCATTTGTTCCTCTGATGTACATGTGTGTTTGCACATATTATTCTCTGTTCAAAGTTGGAATGCTGATGTTCTATTCATTGACTCCAAGACAAACAAGCTCAGTCAGTTTGCTAATGATATGCTCGTGCGTTTTTCTTGTGGTTTTGATTGCATAAATTGGATATGATGTTCTGATATTCTTCGAACTAATCTATAATTTACTTCAATCTGGGTGCCAGGATGGTTGCTCGTTATGCGCCTCCAATTTCGTACAACTTTCTTAATCTCATTAGTCTTGGAAATGGCAAGGAAACTATTTTTGAGGCGGTGAGCTTTCTATCTCATTTTGTAACCGATCTCTGTGATTTTTGTCCATATGATGGAATTAAAGTTAGCTCTGTAAGGAAACATAAATGCATTTGATATTATTTGGGAGCAGGGTTGAATTTCTAATTTTTAAGGACATCTCTCCCTTAGCTGAATGGTTATTTATTTTTCAAATCTATATATTTTCAGCCATTGATATTGCAAAATTTCTTCCCTCTTACTGATCACATTTTCTTTTTCCTGGTTGCATGCATTCAGAACCACCTTTATCACTTAATCTCACTGTGATGTACTTTAGCTACGCATACTTAATAGTAACAAAAATGATGAGAGCTTCCTTCATATTGCCAAGCTGTTTACTGGTTCTTCTAACTTTCTGGTCACTTGCTAGATTTTTATTTATTTTTTATTTTTTTCTGCTCTCTCTCTCTAAGCAAATGATCTTTATTGGGTTTTCAAACAATGTTAAGCCGTAGAATTTTTGGTTACCTTTTTGATTTGGAATGAACACATGGTTGCAGCGAATGGGAAACATCGATAAAGCCGTACCTTTTTTTGGGCAAGGATTTAACAGAATTTATCCACTTATTATGGTCATCTACACAATCATGGTTGCGAGCAATTTCTTTAACCGGATCATCAGTTTCTTTGGGAACTGGAAGATATTTAGACTTCAAACAGAAGCAGAAGATGTGGATGGTTTTGATCCATCTGGAATGCTTATACTACAAAAAGGTAAATGATGTGGCTGGGCTGCATATTTTATTTTGTCCTTGACTGAAGGAAGTCATATGAGATTTCTATCAATAAATATTTGCATTTCATTATTGAGGTCCTATTTGATGCTCAATTCGTATAGTATTATGTAAAACTGACCAGTTTATTTTTGCAGAAAGAATGTGGCTGGAACAAGGTCGTAAAGTTGGAGAACATGTTATCCCATTGGCTAGGAATTTCAATGGTGTGAACATGGACCTGGAGTCTGGTGACAATGATACTGTATGTTCTGTTTTCTCTGCATTGATGCGTTTTGCATTTATTATTTTGGGTTGGAAAAATTTAAATCCTTATAAGAATCTATATATCCTCTCTCATATTAATTCTATTGGATGTGATTTTCATTCTGGAAACCAAGTCCATAAAACCCGATTGCAATCATTAGTTCTGTCTCTCTTCTGTAAGAATTGTTTACTTTGTTTTTCAACCTCTTTCTTGAAGCCCAATTACTTTGTAATAATTAATTTCTGAACATGGTGTTAATATGTCCAGGATCGACGTCCAGTTGAAATGAAGGTGGCATCCGACTTGAGCAAGGATGATATAAAAGGAAGTTCATCAAAACCTTTAAAAGACGAGGCCAGTAGATATGCCGATAGCAAAGAAGCCATAAGCAGCAAATATGCCGCCATGAGAGAACAGAACAAGCAAGCATCTAACCCGGAACCAGTCGAGAATATTGCTGCAGCTAAGGTCTCCTTGCTCAATGCTGGCAACTCTCAATCTAGTAACAGCTCTGGAATTCCATCTGGTTTAGCCTCAAAATGGGCATCAATGAAGGCAGGTTTTCAAACTTTTAAGACGAACATTGAAGCGAAGAAATTTTTAGCTTTACGTCAAGTTGAGGACACAAAACTCTTATCTCGGGGTTCATCCTCTGAATCCCTGGACGAGATATTTCAGAAATTGAAAAGACCCGCTGCAGGACATGGCCACTCTAGTGATGACGACGAAGATGAACATGGTATCAGAGTTTCTGGTCCACGCAGATAGCATTGTCAATACGTTCAAATGAAATGCAATTGTCACGTTTGTTACATGGGGAATTCAATCCAACCCACGTGTGCAGGTCCCGGAAAAGGGTTGATGCTTGATAGCAAGTTCTTGCCCATTCTTTTGCAGTTGTCTGATATAGATGGAGGGAGCCCCGGGGGAGAAAAACCGGAAGAGGGGTAAATACTGAACGGCAAATTATCACCAATAACTCTTAATACTCAAGAATGTAGATGACCTGAAACAAGAATTATGTTACAGTAAAGAAACAGTATAATGTATATGTAGATTGGCATGATCGTATTTGATTTGATTTGTTTTGTTTTCGTGCTTATGTTTTTGGGTAGCTATCTGGCATTGGATCTATTGGGATCGCTAAATACCCTCGAGTATTTCTATTGAAAATATTTTCCTCACTTCCAGGTAACGAGGATTTTGTTCATGTTAGGATCTCAAGGTAAAGTATGAGCCTAGTGTTTATGTTGTCTTTTGTTCATTTTGTTCAGTAATTTACAAAAATGTTGTCTTCCGAGGCGATACTGTATTTTTAAATACGATAAATTAAGAAATTATAATTTGAAAATTGACTGGTAAGTTATTCTCCTATCTCATCTTCGTCCGGCCTCCGCCCTCCGGCTTGTCGTCAATGGTGGAGCTGGGGTGGCAACTGCTCCTGCAATATTACATTTTTTTTTTCTATATAGAAATTTTGGATTTTTTTATTTTATTTTATGCAGGGTTAAATTCACCAATTGTCATCGAACTTCATAATTAGTGTCACGCTGATCACTCAATTTGATTTTGTTTCATCATCATCCAACTTTATACTTAATTTTAGTCAAGCTAGCCAATAACTTTATTTTAACATAATTAAATTGAGTGATCATTGTGGCATTAAGTATAAAGTTGGATGGTCATAGTGAAATAAAATCAAATTGGAGGGATAATGTGACACTAAGTATAAAGTTAGAAGGTCATGGTAACACAAAATTAAATTGGATTGCTAATGTGACACTAAATGTAAAATTGAGTGATCATTGGTGGATTCATCTCCGATTGTGAAAATTATGATTCCGTCACTGCTCAGTGTCCACATAGCAAGTGGTGATTGGTGGTAATGGGGTCTCAAATGTTGTATTTGTCAACAAAATGCGACCCCAGCTGCAAAATTCTCTAAATATGATTAAGTTATGTAGATTGCAATTCATCAAAATCATTAATAAACCAAACGGCTCAAGCCGCATATAATCATGCGGCTTGCACAGCACTCTTGTATCGTGATCTAAAATAAAAAATTAAATAGAAAACAAAACGTTGGGATCCGAGCCAGCATATGAACATCGAGACGCGTCAGTCAAATATGGCTGACAACTTACCAACAAGAGGAAGAGAGAGAGAGAGCAAGTGGGACCCAATTCTGACATCTAATGGACCCAGCTTGGGCCCCACTCACCACCTACATCAGTGTTTCAAAAATCGGATTTTATCGGTTCCACAGAAAAATTTGATCATATCCTCTTTAAATTTAAAAATGTTCTCCATATGTATTGAAATACTCGATGATACTGTTGATTTTTCGAATTACACAAATTGTCCAACTCTTTGATTCTTGACCCAATTCGATTCAGAAATTTAAAACTTTATGTTGTAGTGCATCCTTTTGCTTTCAATTTTTCTAGGCTCTTTCATTTTCAGATGGGGAAATTTGAGTTTACCTCTGGTGAAGGATAGTGGCCAACTGATTGTTCCTTTTCATGGGGTTCGTTTGTCTTACAGGATGTCAGTATGGACCCCACAAAGAAAGTTCCAACTTGGTGAGCCCATGTAAATAAACTTGAAGTGCTACCAAGAGTGGCCCATGAAAGGTCCAACTTGGTGGGCTCTTTGTCTGGCTTAAGTCTATCTCATTGACATGAGTCTTTACCATACGAGCCGAGCTCGAGTGTTTTAAGGCTCGAGCTGAGCGGGCTGAACCTAGCATCTAAGGATCGAATCTACTAGACTCTATCCATTGACACTCAGAGTTTCTATATGTTTGATCGTTAAAAGGCAATTTTCTTTCATTCTTTTTTTTTTTTTTTTTTTTGAAAAGATTTTATCTTCGACTTTCATTTTGAAAAAAGAAAACTACATTTACATTCAATACTTTTATAAAAAAAATATAGAAGCCTTCTTTTATGAGGCAAAAAAAAAAAAAAATACATTTCCTCGTGACCTTTCACTGATCGGAAATTTGAAATTATTCCATTCCTAAGTTTATAATTTAAATTGGAGCATTGTTACTAGCTTAAATGAAGCTAATGTGTCATCCCTTTTTAACACTTATATACATGTAGAATAAAGTTTAGCACTTCACAAGATTTGTGAGGCTGACACTTGAACAATTGGTTACAGTAAGTTCAAAGATTAAGATAAACTTAACTGAGTTAACGAACTACAAATCTTTTTGAATCATCGAGACTTCAATTGTGTCCAAATAAAATGTTACTCTTGAACGACTCCATCTGTTGCACAAGAAATGAGGAAGTTTTCACATAAACTAAAGGTTTGAATGTTGATTTCTTTTACACACATCCAAATGGGTATGACATGCTCTAAAACATGAAATGTAGCTATCATCAAAATTTCTCGCTTGAGTTTTCGTCAACGGAGAGGACATTATCATAACGTTTCCAGCAATTTTGTGGGGGTAGTCAGTCCAAGAACTTTTGTTTGGTATCACTAAATCGAAAGACTTTTGATGACATGTCGAATATGGCGATTACGACATTTATAAATCTCATTATTTTATTATCTGATAGTGAACTCTTGTACAATTTCAATCGACGGCTTTATAGAGTCTAGATCGGCGAAAGGGCGAGATGAAGAAGACTACCGTTGAACGGAAGGGTGCGTTTTGTGATGCATAAAGGATGAATATCTACAGATTTAGTTTCAGAAGTGTACTGACAACTTCTAATAGAATCTTACGAACGGAATATGAATAGGTACACCTACCACCACAGTTCCTACCTCCATTTCTGCAGAAATGGCAACAGACATATCGCTTGCCGGTTCAAACATTTTTCGTTGACTTATGAATAGTAGAGCTGACCAAAGATAATTTCCATCAACTTTCCCAAAATATATTTAATGCACAACGTACAACCTGATGTCAGTGAAATCCAAATAAATTAACACACAAAATTTGGAGTTTTTGGGTAACTTGACTTCACATGGGATGTCTGTTTGAGGCCAAAGTTCTTTGGAATAAACCTAGGATCAGCTGCCAATTAAACACTAAGATGTATTTGTTTTAGAATATCATTTATTTAGGAAATCTAATATGGATTCAAACCAAAATACGATTTTAAATTCATAATCTCACAAAATTGTTTAGGGGTTTTCTCGAGAAAAGATGTCGTGTTTGTTGAACTCTGCATTAATTATTTTGAATAGAAAAAAAGACTGAAATATGTATTATAATAGTGCGTTACTTTAGCATAACTTTTGCTAAGAGGGAACCCATCTTTATAATTATTACATTACTGAAATTTTTCTAATAAATGACGGGATGAAAACGGTAATACTTAAAAAGTTAGGGGCCAACTCGTTACATCGGTCATGGGTTAGGGGTCTCCACTGATATTACAATATTGGTCCTAACCTTTTTTTAATAGCAAGTTGGTTCTCAATGTTTAAACAAGAACAAGACGATTCACAATCTTTGACCTTAGTTGTATAATTAGCCTTCAAGGGTCGAAAGACTCAAAACTATCCAACTCTTTGTCAAGTGACCCTAATGAAAACACGCGTTACTTTGATTTCTAAGTGCCGACCCAATTTCTGAAGTAAAAACTAACAATTAAAGCATATTTGAAGTCTTTGTCATTCAGAATTGATATACGACTAACTACTAGAATAACAAGTTAAATTCATGGTTCATTTTTCCTTTTTATCTTTTAAAAAAATCTAAATTATCTCACATTATGTCCGATCGACAGTCTTGGAAATATCTAATACGTTAAATTGAACAATATTAAACATGATAAAACGGGTGATGCATTCAATTTTTATATAATATATTCTAATTTTATCTAGTTCAATATTTTCCCAATATTGTGCAAAAGTTATCTGTTTAGAGGGCATCGAGAAAAGGTAATAGACTTGACATTAAAAAAGTTGAAAAGGAAATGCTAACTTTGTAATTGTGTTGGATTAAATCTTCACCCCAAGTGTCTTTTTTCTAAACTGTCATGAATACCCCAAAATAGGAAAAAAAAAAATATCTGTCACAAACTTTAGCAAAATTTTGCAACAAAAAATATATTTCATTTGAAAAAAATTTCCTTCGAGGATCGTGATTAAAGTTTTCTCCTTCGAGACCAAGAAAATTTTACTACAAGGAACCGAGAAAATTTTCCCACAAGGCTCGATTTTCTTACAAGCGGCCGGATGAATTTTCCCAAAAAGGTTGGGATTAAAATTTTCATACGAGGTCGAGAAGAGAAGTCGAACTAGCCCTTATAATGGTTGTTAGCTAAAGTGTGGAAAAAATTTCAAACATACACCATAGACACGCTACCTTAAAAATGAACTTAATTGTCACTTTCGAGTATTTGTTGTACACGGCGACGTCGTTTTCTTAATTGGAATCTGTCCGCTTTAGTGTCACAGTCGGATGTTGAATTTTCTTTCAAGCAATTAATTCTCTGTTGGATAGTGACCATTTTTTTACCACTTCAGCAGTTCAACCCCATACTTCAAAGCAATTGATTAGAATAATCTTAATTTCGACACATCATGAAATATCGACCACGAGTCACTTAAGACAGGACGTATACCTATTCTAGAAGTACATAATGTGAAGCAACAAATAGAATGGATTACGTAGAATCGAAAAGAAGACGTTAGACTACAATGTGTATTATTGTGTTTCTTTATAATTTTTATCAAACAGACTTGTTGATTAGCGAGGGGGAATAAGTGTGTTAAGTATCGAATTGCTTATTGAAACTTAATGAGTTTTAATATTATATTAAGACATTCAGTTTCGATATATATTAATCTATGTTTTTCATATTTATTTGATATGAAATTTATCTCTTAACATTTACCAAGTTTTTCCAAACCTTAAATCTAGACATTTTATATGAAATTATTCGTTGTCGTAGTCTTCACAAGCCAAAAACCTCCAACTTGCCATCAAAATACAACATAACATGCACGGGTCTAATTTTACATTAGGGTAAAATGAGTAGAGAAAATCGCCCCTAGCCATACCTTACCATCATCAACTCGAGCTCCCGTCACATCAACTCCAAACCTTTTGGGTGCCACCATCAACTCGAGCTCCTTCCCATAAAAAATCCAAACACCCGAAAGGTTTGAAGAAGAGGATGGAGAGGGAAATAGTTAGATGTTTCCGTCCCTAAAGACGAGTGCTACCACAAAATTGAAAAGTTGAGATGTTAAATATCTAGACTTATTTCATAAGAATTATAAATTGGGGGACCTCGGCTGCAATTTTCCTAATGTCAAATCTTCTAGAAGCTAAGCTAACGGAACAAACGAATTTAAACTGCTCCGTTAGTATTAAAGGCATATGAGTGGGTGCTTACCTAATGAAGGAGACATTAAAGTCTCGATTTTCCTCCTTAAAAAATATATATTAACACATCAAATTCTTGACGGTCTTAATCATAGTTATTATTAAGGCTTAATTGAGCCATCTTTTGTGATGTAAAATCATTAAATGGTAATGGCAGGTTGTCCATTTAATTGATGGAGTTGTGATCACTAATTTGGACTTTCATAACAAAAAATGGCTTCATTTTTGCATCTGCTTATTGAAAGTCTCGATTAAATTGGATACGATCTAACATTTTTAGTGCGGGATCGAAAAAAATCTCATGACCCAACGTGACATTCGAGCGTAACGATGCCGAACATGTTCGTAAGAATTGAGTTCAGATTTAGGGGGTCCCCTAGGCTACAACCCAACCCCCAAAATGTGGAAAAATAGATTTTGTTTTTTTGTTTATTAACTCTGCCCAAAATATGATTTAGCCCACCCAACATTATTTTCTAGCTCCGCCGATGTACATACATCACACTTACTCTCGATTGTGTTACTTTTAATTGAATTGATTCATCAAAAAGAGTTGTGGTACCCCTACAATCTTTAGTGAGAAGGAGTTTTCATCTCGACATCCATTCTGACTGATAAATTGAAGATCACCTTGATGTTTATCAATTTTAAGACACTTTAAAACGATAAACAATCCAAAAATTTCATCACTATTCCGTACTTACAACTCAACTTGCATCACAAGAAATCACGATCGCACATCATTGATTACCATCTCCATTTGTCAATACTAAGAGTGATGAAATTAATTTGTATTAGTGGCATGTTACCCTCAAAGAGCTGGGAAACCAGACATGTCACTATCACTCAAAGGTCACAACGTGACTATGTGTGTGTGTCAATTGTCAATGAGATAATTAAACTCGACATTGTACCATAGTGCGATAGCTACAAATTATTATACAACCAGGATCAATTGTAGCAGATAAGTGTCACAAATCAAAGTGTGTATACAAATAACTGTACGCGCCTTGAATTTTTAAGTGAAAATTGCATTATTGTCCCAACTTAGCCTGTTTGGCTGTTTGACAACCATACTTTGAAAAAAAAAAATTGAATACGAATTTTTAGGAAAATGTGTATTTAAACAGTAGAGAAAAATTTTAAATTTACGTGTAGAATATTTTATTTTATGAATATGTAGTTGAAAATGAATATGTAGAAAAAAATTTGAAAAGTGTGATTGTCAAACGAAGACTTATTATTGGCTCATAAGTTAGTCTTAAACCTTTAGAAAAAGTAAGTTCATCATCTACCTTTTATTATAATTAAGACAATCGTTTCTAACTATTGATCCATCAGACTTCCTAAAAATATGGCTTTCTTTATAAATTTGAAAATTAAAATAAAATTTAGGATTGTCATCAGTGTTGAGTCCAACTAACTTAGCTCCTGTTTGATAGAGATTTAAATCAATTTTTTAGTAAATTTTAATAAAAATTGATGAGATGTGTGGTCAAAAAGTTGTGAGACCCATAAAATATGTGATTAAAACTGATTGTTAATTTTGATTTAAATTAAAAGCTGAATTTTAATTGATATCAAACATCGGCTAAATTAGGTTAGTTCAGAATTATTGTGAGAAATTGTGTTTTGACATGGCACGGATATTTTTATAATTTTTTATCCATAAAAACTCATAAATTTTTTTCAACAAAAGAAAATCAAATATTCACATTTTCTGCAACAATTTCTTTTTCTTTTTTAAATGGATGCCTAAATTTGACAAAATGAGTACTGAAAAAGACATAACAATGCTCTAATGTTCTCAAAACTTAACCGAACAAGTTGTTGACATAAAAGAGAAGTCTAACATGTTCATTATGTATCTATTTTTAACGGTTAGCCTACTCGGGTATTGGATGACCAGGCCTGTATTGACACTTCTAATAAAATATACATATGAGGACTATGGGACGATGTAATGAAGAGTTAAATAATTTCTGGTTTGGAACTAATTGTGCAACAATAATATAATATTGGAGATCAACTTGCTCTGTTTATAAAGGTTGAAGACTGCTTTGCTACTTGCAGAATAGTTTGAACCTAATGTTGCAATTTCAAGATTTTTAAATTAGTGATGTGACGAATGACGATTTTGTTTGATATATTGGTGGACCCACAGTACATGTGCCCACGGCCCCACCTACTATTTAAAAGGGGTGCTGGGACCCACTTTCATGCCCCAACAACTCTACAATTAGGTGCTCAAAATAGGGAAAAAGTAAACCAAATTGGAATCCCTTTTTAACCAACAAGCAGATGATTAATTAGATTTTTTTAATTAAGGCTTACAAATAATTAAAATGAGCCACGCTATAATTAATTGTTTGGAGTGGCTTATTCCTATTTTAAAATATATTATTTAATTTTATTTAATATGAAGTTCGAAATTCAAGAAAATACTTAAAAGGAAGTTATGTGGGACAAGTAACGTAATAAATGTTATAAGTTCGTATCTATAGTTTATATCATTTTCGTTCAAAATAAATTTCAACAACTACGCTCTTTGAAGAATCTAGAAATATTTTCAAAAATTCTGAGAAGGCTTTAAGAATAATATATAAGTGAGACTTTTAATAAAAGAATATAATCTGAAATTGTCGTTTCTATTGTGGACTTTAACTAGGCACAGGAAAAGGAAAATGCTATTCCCCCCAATAGGGAGGACACACTTGTCCATTATGGACACGACTATGTATACCATAATATACACATAGCACAAAATTTTCTTTCCTTTGTGCTCCTTTTTTGTTATACAACAAATTATTATTATTATTATTATTATTATTATTATTAT